>OMLM01008036.1:45143-58140 GCA_900302695.1 Helostoma temminkii
GGGAGTCTTCATGAGTGATTCTGGAAAAACCCTGAGTGCCTTTTTATAATAATCTTATAAAAATGAGGTGTGACAAATGTTTGGCCACACAGTGCAACACTGAAGCAACACAGGTAGATTAAGAGTCATGATTCTGTTCCACCACATGCTCATCATGGCACCCACAAGTCTACTGAATATAACGCAAGGCTTCAGGCACTAGCTTTGTCCGGCTTGTTGTAAAGAGGATGACTCATGTGGCTGTTGCCCTGGTAACCTGCTGCTGAAGGAGGAGAGAGGACTCATGGGAATGGACCACCCTGACTTAAGTACAATACAAATGAGACTGAATTTAAATTTTTAACATATTTTCCGATCTGTGTAACCACACTTCCACAATTCTACAACTTACAGAAATAAAAAACTACAGAGGGTAAACAAACTGGCTGCTTTCAAATGGCAATAAAATGCTAATGTTGTATTGTGAATTGTAATTTTCATTGTGTTCTGATATTGTTAGACAAGCAACAACTGCAGTGACCAAAATGCACTACTGAGCTGGTTTAAGTGGGTGGTAGAATGCACAAAATACTGAATCTGGTCACCAACAACCAAACTCCATTTTACTGCTCTGTTGCCAGTTAAACACACCTCTTCTCTCATGTCAGGAACTTCGCAGAATACCAAACCAACACACAGGAAAAAGAAACTCATTGTACCTCTACCGCTGCAAATCTGATCTTTAGGTAATGTTTAAAATGTAAAAACAGGAAGTCAACACCTTTACTACATCTAGAACCATTGCTAAACCTCTGAGTCACTGCACTAGACAAAGGCAAGCAGCCTGCAACAAGGCAGAGTCAGGGAACATTAAAGTATGATTAATTAACATATGATTTAATCATAAAACAAAATGATTGGGATTTGATCTGCTAAGATTCAATGTGTGGCTCTTCTATCAACATCTAACATGTGCTAACCTTAGCAGCAGTTTCTTCGTTGCCTAATTTGACTGAATCTTCCAAATTCTGCTTCTCAGTCATTGTCCTCTCCAGCTGGTCATTGGCCTGTCGTAGCATCACCTGGAGTTTCTTCACCTGGAAGAGAATGAAAGCAAAAATCCTTCTAATGAATTCTTTTGTGAAACTATGGACCTATGAAAAAGAAGTGGCTTAAGTTATACAGTCTTAAGGTCTTTACACTTCAGTAGCAAAAAAATGAATAACAAAGCAAATTTAAGGCACCTCAAATATTCAAACACAACACCAATATGTGAGTACTTGGTCTAAAAAGTCACAGCCATGCTCATTGTACTAAAAAAAATTAAATACAAAAATTAAAAAAAGAAAAATGTGGGTGTATCCGATACTGACAAGGAGAAAATACAGGAAAGTTCCACTGCTCAGTGCAGGAGCTGAAG
This sequence comes from Helostoma temminkii, assembly GCA_900302695.1. Taxonomy (NCBI): domain Eukaryota; kingdom Metazoa; phylum Chordata; class Actinopteri; order Anabantiformes; family Helostomatidae; genus Helostoma; species Helostoma temminkii. The sequence goes on from OMLM01008036.1 coordinate 46,543, forward strand.
TTGTACCATGGTCACTTTCTGCCTGTAACAGCGCATTGCTGTGTGTCTAAGGTAAAATAATATCTGAACATTATTTTTGATAAATACATCAGTAGCTTTAGCTCATATCCACAGGTGCACATTTCACAACAATGGTGCAACTTGTTATAACAAAGCTCTTCACGTTGGCTTTGCACTCATTGTCTTTGTGGTTTTTATTTTTTTTGTTATGAAGTACAGCATTAACAAATCAGACTTCCCTTGCAATGTGACTGGTCAGAAACATTCCTGTTGATGGTCAAAAGTAAAATGCTTTTTTGCAGAGTGAAGTCTAATATGGTATGATCTTAACAAGCATTTGTGTAATAAAAAAAATAAAAAAATAAAATGCACACCTGATCTCGTGTGTCAGCCTCCTGTCCTTGGATGGCCTGCAGCTGCTTCTCGTAGTTGGAGCACATATCACAACGCCGGCCGAGCTTCCTGCCAGCATTTTTCAACTGGTGAAGAAACAACAAGAATACTTTATAACACTGGATAATAACTATTTGATAACATTCATAAGGATAACATAACATCCAATACAAGAAAAATATTTTGGGGTACAACAGTTATCTGACTTTTAAAAACAGTGTTGGATTTCATGAATGCATAGTACCAAATCTGCAAATGTAAACTATTCACTTTGACAAGTGGTTTAAGTTGACATGCTGACCGCAAAACAAGAGTAGGACTTCTTTCAAAGACATTCATTGAGTGATTAAAACAGAGCAAATAACATGCTCCTGTTCCTCAAATAAAATAAGAAAATCTATTCAAATATGCCTCAGTATGGATTTGCATTCCTTCTCACTGCACACAGTTATAAGCACAGATAAGGCCCATAATAGCATAGCAAAAACTGTTTAGATGCAAAGTAATGCCAGAGCATACACTCAAAAACAAAAGATCAAATTGTTTCATAACATTAATTTCATCTAAAAAAAACAAAACACTAAATATGAAGCAATACAATCAAAAAAGGCATTTTATGATTACTCACATGCAGTTGTTAAAAACAAATATCACTGGTGGTAAGGAATCCTAAAAAATTTTGGTATATTCCTAGGAAATAATGATCTCAACCCTAATTAATGCTGTCATATCCATTAAATGGTTGCAACCACATTTAACTCCAGCAGTGTATCAAAACTATTAAAACTTTTGTAAAATAGCATCGGCGATACACCTCTTGCTGCAGCAGGTTCCACTCGCTGTCGCTGACCAGTCTGTAGCCAGCAGGTGGTAAATATGTGGTGTCTGGGGCGTGGGAGATGCTGGACAGCAGTGACGCTGTCTCCTCCTGCTCAGGTGTCATGGCTTTGATCGCCTTCTCCTGGTCTTTAGTCAACAGGAAGTGGCTTGCCGTCAGCTTGATGGAGCTGATAGATGAAGTTTCAGCAAAACTACTGTCTGTCACTCCACAGTCTGCCCCAACCAAGGGCCCAAAGTCTGTCTCATCCAAGTGGCTGGCGGACTTGGCTTTGTGGTTCTGGCCTCCAAGGCCCTGCTGGGCAGACAACGAGGAACCAAGGCTATCTGTTGACTGAACTCTCCGCAAGTTCTCCTTGTAGGGGTCCATGAGCCCCCCCACTACTCCCTCTGTGTCTAATGAGTGCATCGAGCCATGGGCACTGTGGTTGGCATGGGGCTGAAAAACAAAGTGCAAATGACAACTATAAATAATAAATACAAAGGCTCAACTTTTTTGCAAATATGCTCTGATGCAGTTCAACTACTGCCAGTCAAGAGCCAATCGAGATCATCCACAGACTGTATCAAGATGGGATCATCCTAATTATTTATGATGCATCTTCAAAACTTCCGTCCCAGTTATTTAAATAAAGGGATCAAAACGGAGAAACTCTGAGATACATCGCCAACATTGATGTCATGTCTGCTGGTAGATGATGTGTAACACACAGTAACTGTCCAGTCAGACCAGAGGAAGTACCTGCTGAACACAACACCACCCTTGCACACATATGAGGATGCATATGCATGCAGTTAATGTAATATACATTGCAAAGTTGTTTCACACATGCCTGCTGATGCACAGCTAGTAATACACCATGAAACAATTAATTGACAGATTTAAGACACAATTAAGACTTGCAAAAAAAAAAAAAAAATCAAATCAGCTTCCTTAGTTTCCCATTGTTAATAGCAGAAGAACAAAAGAAATGTGCCTTGTTGCATGTTTAAGATCACATTACCCTAAGGGAATAGGCTATAATATGATGTAAGGCACTAAGAACCTGCTGTTTCCTCTGGGGGAGTCCTCAGATTACATGATGTTCATACTGTACCTCCTCAACGCTTGGCCCAAGAAAGTCCTCTAAAGGCTCAGTGTTGTCTCCCCCATCCTCCTCGTGCAGCTCCTTCACTTGGCTCAGCCTCTCTTTTTCATCCTCCTCCTTGGATGGAGAAAAAGAGGTTTAATCACACAATTACTGTATCTGTCACATAATTATTCTTTCACTTTAAAACTGTAAAATCAAATGCAAACCAATGCAACAGCTGATGTTTACACACATAATAATGTTCACTTTTTATTAAAACTATCATAGAAAAACTATACATTTATCATTAAGGCTTTAGTTCATCCATTACAATCACTGAAGTACAACTTTTTATGTATTTGCTCTTACACACAAGCTTCTTTCCAATCACATTGACAACACAATTAAATATGCAATAATTTAAGTTTGTTTTTGTTACTCATGTTTGTGATTGATTTTACTTCATATCCGTCACCATACGACAGTACATAATATTAATACATATAAATTCGACAGTTTAAGAGTAGAGGTATAAAGCAGCATTACATGGAAATGATAAAGGCCACATTTACTGTACCACCCTGGTATGTGGTAGTACTGTAGTAAAATGTACTGTGTTGTACTAAGATATTGCACTCCATAAAGGTTTGCTTGGGTGTAATAGCAACTAGCTGCTACACTGTCAACTGACAGTCAATTTAATTGTTTTTGTCTTGTTCAGTTCCATAAGTCAAAGGTCATGGACAAACCAAGAAAGATCCTACGCTAATTATCAGTTTCTGCTTATACGTGACATCTCCCTTCTAATCACACAGCTGCTCAACCCATTTACTGTAATGGATTTAATCGGGACTAAAAAAATCATAGGCCTGGAAATAAACTATGTGCAAATAAATATGTTAATTTGATGACCGAGAAGAATTTATACAACTCGACTTCAGATCATGAACTGTAAAATCCCCTTTTATAGTGCCTCTAAAGCAGATTCTTTATCAGTCCAAGAACAATAAACTGGAACTTTGTGACAGTGAGGTAATAATGTTGTGTTTATGTGCACCTGGTCTTTCTTCTTCATCTCCTCCACTTGGCGGAGCTGTTCAGATGACAGCACGCTCTCTATCCTCTGCATGTCCCTCATGAGGAGGCGCTGAGACTCCAGGAACTGGTCATTGGCTCGCTGCCACGTGTGTTTCAGCTGGTTGTGCTGCTGTCGCTCCAACTCAAGCTTGTGACAGACTGAGACACAGAACAGCACAGAGGAGGGGGGAAAGGAGAGCAAAGGTTGAGGCTGTAGTATGAATAGAAAAATATGACTCACTGTGAAGACTGGAAATGTTTACGGTTTATATGATCAACTTTCACACATACATACATACAAACATTAAGTCCTGTTTGAAAATAATTATGTTTTAAGACCTTGATTAGTGTTGTTATCACATTGATTTAAGGAGTTACTGCCACATATTTAAAATGTAAACTATTAAAACTATAACTAAAATGTTTGGCAGACTTTATTCACTGATAAATAAAAAATGTTACTAACAACTCTACCTGTATCCAATCATTCAAAGGGCTTTTATACAAAAGCATAAAATACCATCATGAAGCTCTTTCCGTAGTTTCTCCGCATCTTCCTGCAAGACGGACTTCTGAGTGTTCAGCACGGCCACGTACATTTCCAGATCTGTACGACACGACTTCTCAGCCTCAAGAACATGATTGAGCTCTTTGACCTGAAGAAGAACATTGTAAACATGTAAACCTTTTTTCCATTTTACAATCTGCAACCTGCAAGAGAAACTTTTCTATGTGAACATAATGTGGTGAACAAAGAGACAACTTGAAGCATTATTAATTCATTTTTAAGGCCACTTAACGTATACAGTCTTTTTTGTTTTTGGGGTGAACTAAGTAGCAAATAGTTGCCTATTTATACATCCAGCAGACATGGAGTCACATCAGCATTTGCTCAGAATTAGTGTTGCCAGACTGAACGATTCCCCACTTATTCTGCAACTTCTTTTTTGACTGTGTGCATAAAAACAGTCTGGAGAGCTTCTGATAATTTAAGTTGACATTTTGCCGTTTTTAATTAATATTAAGCGCTGTTATAAAAGTATACATATATTTGTGAATACTTAAGTAGTTAACTTAAATGTTATATAAAGATTTTAGGTCCTTCGTAATTTCGCAATTCAACATAAAACAGACAAGAGGCATATCTTTTAACTAAAAACTCTGCTGTAGTACATTTTTGCCAGTTGAGTGAATATGTGCCCAATACTCACTCTCCTTTTAATTTTTCTTTGAAATGGAATGAGAGCATGTGAGAGTGTTTCTTGTAAATTAAAGAACTGAAAGAGTAGTGCTGAGGGGAAATGACAAAGTCAGGTGATCATTTCCTGTGGATTTAGCTTTAAGCCACCCTCTACATATATATTATCTTTAAAAACAATGAGACTGACTCAAAAGTAAGCATAAAACTCAAAATGATACGGCACTAAATATACAGTGGTGCTTGCAACTTTGTGAACTCTAAAATGTAATCAGATTTTCCCACAAGTTGTAAAATTGGATGAATAGAAACCAGTTAAAGAAAAAAGACAAAATTCACACACATTCTTTTATTCTTCTTGGAGAATTATCCAGTCTAAAATGACTGTGTGAACCTGTGCCTTCATTAGCTGGTGTGTCCCCTTTCTACAGCAAAACCATCAACTAAACCATAACTGGCAACTGCTCTTCATCATGGAGGGATTTTAGTCCATTCCTCCTTACACAACAACTTCAGCTCTGGGAAGTTGGTTAGTTTTCCTTCCTGAAATACCCTTCCACAGCATTTTTGTTGGATTATGGTCAGGACTTTGACCTTGACATTTTCCTGTTGAATCTGCTTGTAAATCTGAGAATTCATAGCTCCATCAATAATGGCAAGCCGTCCTGATCCAGGGGCAACAAAGCGGTCCTAAATCATGAAGCTTCCACTATTGAATTTCACAGATTGGATAAGGCTCTTATGCTGGAAGGCAGTATTTGGTCATCGCCAAACATAACGCTTCAGACTCAAACGAGAACAAGAAACGAGAAGAAATGCTCCAACAAGAGTTTGACGGCACATAAAATACAGGACCAATTTAATGAGTCGACACAGAATGTGGACCGTGATCTAAGGAAAATCACACTTTCATAGTGAAGACCTAGATTTCTATTCTTTAAACATGCAGAACCTCTGAGACTCACAACTGTCATCATATTAGCAGCCTTAATTCACCTTAGTTACAACACTTCCAGTGGCTTAAAATGGAAATAATGAACATCTGAGTGTTTACTCACTCAACACTCATCTAAAAAACATTTTTTAGCAGTTATGATGCATTGCAAATGACAAGTCAAAGCAAAACCACAACCACAGTTGATGATTGATAAACGCAACAGTCCACATTTATCAGACACTTTTCACATCCCTAAACTGATGACTTTCATTTTAGGTGAAGCACAGTATTATTTTAGTTTTATGTGCTTTTACCAATATAAAATGTCTTCTACTGTATTTAAGTGTAACCATCATTAGATGGCTGTATAATACTATTAATACTCACAATCAGTATATGAAAATAAATCATATTCATTCACAAGTTGTCTGTTTTTAACATCTATCAGTCAAAGATTATTATGCAAAACAATTATGTGTGGACTTAGACTTAGTCCACTGATTGATAATAAGGTCCAGCTAGAAATTGTACACGTCACTTTAGAGAGCAAATGATGTTACATAGAAAAAAAAGGTAATAATTCAAACATTTGCTTTATTTTAAACTATGAGCATGTAGTCTATGTAAAATCACAACAGAATAATTAGCTAAACCACTGTTGCACCAATCTTTAACATTTTATAACATTACCAACTAAAGTAGATAAAATATTTAAGACCTTGGTTAATTAAATGCTTCCTAACAATGTCTTTATACTTGTAATTAAATAAACCATTTCAAATTCAATTTACATAAAAAGAGCAGCCCCCATACCTCCAGTTAAGTGTTAGGTGTTGTCTTAGGCATTCATTTTCCCCACTGAATCATTGATTTAGTGCTGACTGACCTTAGAAGCCTCCAGCTCTTTCACTCTCTCCTCAGCTGTGGTCAACTTGGCTTTCAGGGCTGCAATCTCCTGCTCCATAGGCATCACCACTGAACGCAACTTCTCTGCATCCTCCTGGGCCTTTAGAAACATTTCACACTTTCTCATTAAAACTATACGTAAAGCATTATTATCTAACATTGTCACCAAAACAGATACTGTACAGAATATTAGTCTGAAAACATTCAGATAAGAAAAACTTGTTCGGATATACATTAAAGTATAATTCAGTTGAATACAATTAAAAATCTGCGTTATATGCTCCAGAAAGAGACCCAACCTCTAGACATAATACCAAGTTTTCTCTGACTGAACCCAGCAACAGACAACTTTCTCCAGTTAACTGAAAAACCATTTCCCCTGGTAGATTTCTCTGCCATAGGTGCGTGGGTTAGTAATAAGATATTTAGAGACGTTAAACAGCTTAGTGTCTTCTCATTTTTAAATCAAGTCTACTCAAAGTCTTAGTGAAACTAAAACCAACCCAAAGTGCAGGTGAAATGTGCCCATGCCCAAAAAGAAGTATGTTCAAGTTCAACTTTAATTTAAACTAAAAATTAGCAAGTACACTCTCAGTATACATTATATGTACTTCATCAGAGGCAAACTAAAAAGTGGGCTAATTTAGTCCCAAGAAGTATTAAAATAGTATACTAGCAAGTATACTAATAGTACTTAGAAGTATATTTACTATACTTGCAAGTATGCTTAAAGTATACTTAACCAAATAAACTTTAAGTATACTACTTTTTTGTAAGGGTACCTTGTCAAAGACAGAGATAGTCATATGATAATATTTTTCCACTATCCTCTGATCTAATGACATGAGAGGTACGACTGTAGCTTACAGTCCTCTACAACTCTATCGCTTTACAACTACTAAGCTAAGTCAACATTTAAATGATGCAATCACATTCAGGATCTGATTTAAATACCTCTTATAAACAAACCATGCCCACACATTCAGTTTCACTCAGAAATATCACACACTATTACTGTTTTGGCATCAGCTTGCAAAATTCAATATTGGTCAACACCTCAGGAGCAGGCCAGCTGGCTCGAGTATCTGGCACATGGTGAGATGGCCTCTGGCATTCAGCTTGTTTCTATGGGACATACTAAAATGTCTATAACTTTACAACAACACAACATATCAGCTCTTCAGCTTCACAACAAATGCCTCAGCCAGAAAAAGACGATACATTTGCCAGAAAAGAGTAGTGGAGAATTGTTTCTGGTTCATATCAAGAAACAAATATGAGATACATATGAGATAAAAGTAAGTAAAGTAAGTTAATTACAGACAGACATACTTTTTTCATTTCGTCCTCCAGATTTTCCTCCTCCTGGCCCTCAGTAAGACGCCGTCTCAGGTCTCCCAGTTCCCTTTCCATTGCCTCCCGGTACTGGTTCCACTGGGCTCGCTCCTGTTCCAAGCGCTGGTGGAACTGGACCTCATACTCACACACAGTATCTGAAAAAAATGGCACAAAATAACACAAAAAATAATACAAATATATAATGTACACATAAGGAGTTTGTCTTGTCTTTGTCATACTGATAAAAACAGAAACATTTCACATGGTTTTATATAGTTTAACTGTGTACACACAAATTATTTAAGGCTGCAACTAACTTATTAAGTTGCAAAAGACTGTGAACTAACTGTTTTGTGGTAACTTGCTGTTCTGTTCAAGAAAGACAATATGGATGGAAATGCACTCAATCGTGTCACTGGATTAGTGGGAGAGTAGATGTGCAAGAGTCTTTGTCCTTTTCCTTCTGCTTTCTTCTATCACCTAATGAGAATTACTCCTGTCTTCTAATACTAAGTAGTGCTACGATAAGAACAAGTTAAAGATAGATATAAAAGCAATGTTTTTCACACCAGAAAATGTAACAATTTCCGGCTGTTGATATCAAAACAATTTTCTTTCACACTTCAGTGCTTAGTAGAAGATGTAATTAGCCTCGTGTGGTTGAATATGTGACAGACTATGTACAAGTTCGATAAGATTATTAGTGCTAAAATGCAAACTCATAAATACACTATATGAGTAATAAACAGTGTTTAAGCCAGGAACAAAGTTTTACAGTTCATTTGAACAGTTTGATTTTATTCAAAGTTTGGTGTAAGACTAGGAAAAGAGGTTTTCACAGCTCAGTGCTTGTAAAAGCAGCTGTGTTTACCTTTCATGATTGCCTGCAGTGAGGCTACCTCCTCCTGCCACTGGCTGCGGACCTGGTCAATGGCTTCCTGTTTGGTGCTTTCCGACACAGTAGCCACCGCTTTGATAGTCTCTATCTCTGCCCGAGCCTGAGCCAGTTGGGTCTGGATGGAGCTCAGCTCAGCTTGTGCACCCTCCAGCACCGCATTCTGTCTCTTCAGTTCCTCTGGAGAGCGACAACATGGATCAAAGATGACATGAATAATGGAGGGAAGGAAAATGTGCAAGAAGAGAAGGGAGAGGAACAAGGGGGAGGCAAACAAAGGCACAGTCTTGTGAGGGATATAAAAAAACATGCTATGTTGATGTATCATGATTATCGTTACCTTCTTTCGACAGGTAGAGCTCTTTGAACTTGGCTCGTTTCTGGTTGAATTCGGCCTCAAGCTGCTGCTTGAGTTTGATGAACTCAGCCCTCTCTTGCTCCAGAGCTTCCACTCGCTGCTGAAGCACCTCTGAATTATTGAGGAAGGACAGCAAATCATCAACTGTTAATTTTACACATATATAGATTTTAAAAAAAATTAAATTAGACCACAACAATGCGTATATTCTAACTGTTTCCGCTACATCAATTCTGTTGCAGTGAATTATAAACAAGGACCCAAAAAGCAGAAACTGGAAAATATAACAATATTATATCAACATTAAACAATAACTACACAAAATGAAAGGAGCCGCACATGGATTGATACCACACAAATTTAACTAACTTGTGGCCTCTTAAAAAAAGCGACATAAAATGCAAATAGCAAGCAAAGTCTGGAAATAAAACGTTAGTAGGTGTTGGAGACATGTTTTTTTCTTGCAATTAATGATTAATGTTAGTAATCTCATAAGATCTCCCTGTCACTATTTGCACATATCCATTACACCGCACTTGTTCAATTAACAGTGAATCCCTGCTTCTGCTTAGCATATAACATACACTAACACAACACAATGATATATGCACAACTACTGACTGTTGTGAATATTCCCATTGGATTAGATGTTGAGGTTGAGACTTTATATTTTACTACTTATTACAATTTTGTTTTCATATATTCCACACAAACTGGCCAATGATATATAATTACAGAGTGAAAATACTTGAAAGAGGAAAATAATTATTATAATGAATTAATGAAAATTACATATATACTGTAAAAAAACCAAAACACAAATGACCCATTCATACATTTCATACTAGAAAGATTTTTTAGATGTAAAGGATCCTGCCGCTTAGCATAAAGCCTGTTTATTTATATTTTTAATTATATTTTTTCAACGCTTAAAGTGCTTACTTAAATAAAGTTTTCCAATCTGGCTCGTATTACTGTTTACATCTTATTTATTTCCACTGAACTCAGGACACAGGAAGATGTTAATACAGAAAGGAAACATTTACTGGTGTGAGCAGCACAATGGTCATGTGATAACTGGACAGACTGTAAAGCAGAAATTCCTTCACTACACAGGCTCGATACATACTCACATGGGTTTCTGATGCATTTCAGCATACAGCATGTCAACCTCTTCTACTATATCGCAACCACTCAGCCTATTTTGGTAAAATGGTGACTAACCAAACATCCTTAACAACAATGTGAATATTTTCATAATATCTAGTCTCAACAACCATCTGAATGAAACATATTACATGAAAGAAAGATTTGTAGTCTGTTTCCCCAAGTTGTGACTTGCTGGTTGCAACATGCAACTGTTAATATCAATCGTTCAGCCCATGATTTCTTAAAATCCGACAGTGCTTGTCTTTCTCCGTTAACCTGAAGCTACTCAGTTTAATTAAGAATAAGATAAAGATTATCAAAGAAACAGAGACTCTGGAGCTAGAAAGTATTTTATATTTTATTGGATAAATAAATTACCAATTAATTCAATCAGTCATATTCTTTATGACTGATTCATAAATTAACTAATTGTTCAGTTGTGGACCAAAGTGTCCACACCTGTTTAACTATACTCATAAGTACAAACTACAGCAGTAACTGATGAGTAACCAGGAATTGTTATCTGCTGGGTGTGACTGTGCTTCAAAAAATCAGATCCTACATTTGCACCCCATTAGAGCTGCAGCACTGATTCTCCTCAGGACCCCAGGATGGTCCTCGGACCCCTAATTGAGAACCAGAGGTAGAGACCTCCTGCAGGATCAACCTCCTGTATTATGGTCCAACCCACATGACAGTGAGTGTGCAAGTCGTTCACAGCACACAGCGATGAAGTGATAAGACCAGTACCATGCATGTTGAAGACTGACCAGGCTGGACCAGCCTGGCAGAGGCCAGAGTCGACCTTTAGATCAAATCAGTGAGAGGAGCTGCAGCGGCGAGCTAAGCAGCTAGGTTATAGTACGAATGCTGTGGAGCAAACAGCGTTAGCTTGTTTATCATAGCATACAATAACCCACGGCTGAGGTTCAGGAGTTTCCAGCTTTAGTAACAACTTAGCTCAAGTGGATACTCGTCAATGCTCCCGCTGCGCAGTGTTAAATGACCGATACGAGCCAGTGACAGTCAGTGACACGTCGCCCTGATGATGCTAACTAGCTAATGTTGTCAAGGATGCAGAGGCCGCTGGCTTCGGTGCCCCCAGCCCTCAACAGTCCCCCCCACAAAACTCCACAAACAAATTAAATTTACCGTCATGTTGGGACGAAAGAGGGGATCCCGGGGCCTGCTCGGCCATGGTTTCCTAAGGGGGCTTGAGGCAATTAGCAGGGCAGTGGGATAAGAGCTAGGAGTGTCCAAGAAAACAGGCTAACATCACAACTAGTGTTAAGCTAACGAGGGGAAGCAACGAGCCTTCCGGTTAAACCTTCAAAATAAAATCCACACGCTCCTTGAGTCTTGATGGATTTCTGAATGGACCGGATGGACAGAGGCTCTGGAGCCCCAAGGGGTCAGACCATAGACAGTACCAGAGGCTCT
>OMLM01008037.1:0-19175 GCA_900302695.1 Helostoma temminkii
GCTGGTGTGTTTTAGATCATCGTCCTTCTGCACAGGACATGTATGCTTGGGCTTGAGGTGACAAACTGATGGCCAGACATTCTCCTTCAGGATTTTATGATAGAAAGCAGAATTCACCAATGACAGCAAGTCGTCCAGGTCCTGATCCGCAAAGCAGTGCCAGACCATCACACCACCACAACAATGTTTGACTGTTGATATGATGTTTTTTTAATGAAATGCTGTTAGTTGTACACCAGATGTTACTGAACGTAAACCTTCCAAAGAGTTAAGCTTTTGTCCCCTTAGTCCACAGAATATTTAATCCCCAAAAGTCTTGGGAATAATGAAGATGCTATTTGGCAAATGTAAATTTGTATTTACTCTGGTTATCTTTGTGCAACATTAAAATTTGTTTGACATAATCATTTAAAAATCATGTATGTTTGACATATATATGAAAAAAAAAAGAAAAGAGACACAGCCAAACACTAAGTTGATTACTCTCAGTTTAGTCTAAGCTTCCAGGAGTTATTTAAAGTTTTTCCTACCTACAGGCAGTTCACCACAGTGCTGTTTCTGCCACAGTAGAAAGCAGACTTAAAAATAAAAAAAGGAAAAGCACTAATTAAAAAAAGCCCCCAAAGAGAAGTATTCAGGTAAACAAGTTCTATGCAGTAGGGCTGAATGACATGAAATAATAAAATTTATATCACATCATATTTACCAATTTCCATAAATGTAACAGTCCGGGGGCAACATTGTTTAATTTGGTACACTGATTACCAATGAACTCTAGGCCCCACTTTTCCTGGCTATATGTCCCGGGACAAGACGCTGAACGTCGAAGCCGTCCAAAAAAACCCAAGCCCAGAGCATAATTGGGAGGGCTGTGTCAGGAAAGACATCTGTGTGTCTTTCCTCTATGTGCAGACCTTCACAAGTGTGAAGACTTCTATCATGGGATAAGCCCAAAAAGATAACAACTATTTGACAGTGTATAACAGTATGTTTTTCACACTGCCTTCTTCAATAAGAGGAAGAGACTTTAAAACATAATGTAAAGGTAGGGATTCTGTGGCTGTTGGTAAAAATCCCACAAATAAGGCCAAGATAAATTTAAATTTAAACATGTAAATACAAAATGTCGACTTTTTTTTTTTTTTTTGGAATAGTGACTACAATTCTTCCTGTGTTTTTCCCCTCCAAAAACAGTGCGTGTGCACACACAGACACACACACAGACACACACACACAGACACACACACACACCTGTGTACTTCTCGAATCAGGCACCCTTCCTCCTGTTGACCAGGAAATGCCCGACATGTACAATAGAAAGCAGGTCTGACGCCAAGTGTTTTCTTTAGACGTACACAAACACACAGGCCAGAAAGTGCCAGCACAGTGTGTGCCGACATCTGACATAGATATTCATAATAGGATTTAACATGCACACAGAATTAATATAATGGTGCACAAGAATGATTGTGTTTTTGCATGTGTGTGTTCAGAAAGATCCACATTCAGTACAACCACAGCCTTCGACAAACACTGAGCTGTGTAAATCCATTGGATGATCAGGGAAATGAATCAAAGACGGATTGTATGAATGAGTGAATAAGGATGATGGCTGCTTTTAATTATACATTAAGTATTGGCAATGAGAAACAGAGAGAGCTTGATTATCAGAAAACCACTAAGCAGATCATAATAATGACGACTGAAGTTATAATATATAAAAATTACTTTTCCTCAATACTTATAATTAATAATTGTGGTCATACAGTTACATTATAAGCAAACCAGAATGTTTTTGTGAACAGAAGCTGATAAACGTAAAGAATTCTCCTGTGAAGTCTCCACACAATAGCTGGTTTCCTGACAACATGGACCAGTGCTCCTGAGCTAAGATTAGTTTGTGCGTTAGCAGCAAGTGGCTTCAATTTGTAAAGCTGCACACGTATCTCACGCCACAGTGCCTGGTACTGTCTGACACAGAGGAGAAGAGGAGGAAGAGATGAGGAGAGCAGCACGCTCTATTCCTGTGCTCCTTTGTACATGTCTACATTTTCAAAAACTACAGGTCAAAGCTAATCGCCCTTCTATAACAGTGCTCTGCCTTATCATACTTTATACTGCTTCTGTTCCACCCATTCACACATGATCACACAGTGATGGTAAAGCTGCCATGCACATTGCCTGACCCACCAGGAGCAACATGGGGTTGTGCCCAAGGTCACTAACACACAACAGGAGGTGCCGGGAATCACCAGAATTGGTGGACAATCACTCTACCGCTACAACTCTTAGCACCCAGAATGTATCAAACAGTTGTACCTTAAATGCAGCTGCCTGTCCACCATTCAATTTATCTATAGCCCATTTTACACTAAAAAAAGAAACAAATAATTTATGCTTAACTGCAGCATGATATGGATGTGAACAACTGTGATTCAATTCACAAATGTTGATTTTCTAAATGTTCAACGACAATGTAACTTTGACAAAACGCAAACAGCACCCAGACCATCTATGGCGAGCACATAACAGAGAGAAGATGATGATCACAATGATCCCCACGCACTATACCAGGACCGAAATCAAAGTGACAGAATCACTGAAGATAGCAAATAATAGCTGTAATGTGGTGCATGGACATCTGTTGCTACAGAATCTCATGTCTCCGTAACTGCACATTTATCAACGACAAGTGATCAGTTCAGTACTTTTGTATGAAAGCACTTTGTGATTTGGTACAGCAAAATGTTGTGCAGATATATAAATATAATCACACAGTCTGTTCTGACTTGTTTTATTTATATAGGTTACTGGAAGGAAATTCATTATGCCTCAATCTTAATAGTTTGCTTTAAATTATTAACACATAATAAGAAAAAAAAAATCCTGTATAAAAGAAAAAAATATGCATTGTTAATTGTTTTAGCCTTCTAAACCATAATAAAAATCTAATTGTGAGTATGATTGAAAACTGAAACTCAGTTCCAAATTAGATTTGAATAAAAAATGGAAAGCGCAGGTTAAAAATAGAATTTCTGTTCTGCCTATCAGTTTTAAAACGAGGAACTTGTTTACGAGTTACTATTAATGGCTAATCTTAATGTGAGAGATGGAGTACAGTAAACAGTCCACGTGGCTTCAAAGCAGGAAAGGAAACCAGATAATTGGGACCAAAGACTTAAGGCAGCATGGAGTTTATGTGAAAGACCGTATAGCGTTTGATGTGTTATGGTCTCCGAGCCCGAGTGTCTAATTAGCCACCGGCAGCACATTTTTCATATCATTTTGGAATCAAAACAAGGAATCGACAAGAATCTAAATCAATAAGCTGAATCATAATTGATGAAATTTAACCCTAATTGTGAGGTGCCTTGAGATTCCTACTCTCATTTTACATTGTCCCTTAAATGTTGCACCAATACGTCGCTTTACTGTGCTGTATAAAAAGAAAAGAAAACTTTAGGCCACCTCGAGAGTTAGTGTCAGAGGCAAAGTGAGTTCACCGCGCAGTCTTGTGTGAAAGAGCCGAGGGTGTATTGTCGTGAAGGAGTGTGAAATTTTTTTTTTTACCCTACCATAATATTAGGGGGAAGCCCCGCTCTGCCCATGGGCACCCCAAACCTCCCCTAGAAGGTCAAGTTAATTTTATTAAATTTTATTTTCTATATATTGCCAGATCACAACAAAGTCATTTAAAGTTACCTTTCCTACAGAACAGGTCTATAACATGTTCTTTTATTAAACAAACTAAATATCTTTATGTTATTTACACGATGACATGTCATTTCTGTCTCTACATGCTCACGTGTTGTCACGCACAGCAGAGTCTTGTCCTGATACGGTTACCTTCCGCCGTTTCCCCCTGAAGTTTTGTGTTAATTTGGCAGCGTGTTTTGAATTATCTTTACTGTATGATGAAGCTTTTGCCAATTAGTTTTTGTTAGTTCTAATTAGCAGAAAAATCTCTTACAAAACCCACAGTTTTCACCGTTTAGACATTTTGAGATAAAGATGCATTTTGATGCTCGGGTTCAAATATATCATGTTTATTGATTGAGAATTGTTGAAACTCGAACACTAAATTCTCTTGTGGCTGATCGTCACTTTCCAGTTTGTACAGGTTTTCCCATTAACTTTCACCCTCTTCTACAACAATGCTAGATTGTAGAGCCTGCTGTGAAGAACAGCAGCAACACTGCAACTTGCACACCGAGACATACATTTATTTTTGCCAATTATTAAAATAAAAAGTGGCTGAATCAGCTGGATATCAGTCCTCTGGATCACTATAAGGCCACATGTAAATGCAACAATTTGTCTTAAAATACTGTCAGCGTACTAAGCAACAAAAAACATCACCAACCTCCACAGAGGAAGAGTGTATAACAATCCACCATGGAAAGAAGAGAATTTACAAAAATGTACAGAGATGAGCCACAAAAATGTCATGGGCTGAAAAGCCCAGGATTAACTGCTGCCAAAGTAAGGGAGTGGCCAAAATCATCCAGAGGAGAAAATCATCCAGACCATTCAAGTTCATCTGTGGTAGTGTCATGACTTGGATGGCTGCAACTGGTCCAGTCTTCCTCTTGCTTCAATGACTTTTTATGGTAGCAGCAGGGTGAATTCAGAGGTGCAGTTTTCTGCTAAGAAGTTTCATCATACAGTAAAGACATTAATCCAAAACACGCTGCCAAATTAACATAGAGCTTCAGAGGGAAACAGTGAAGGGTTTCACATTGGCAAAGTCAATCACTAGACCATAACTCAACTGAACGTGCATTTTTCCTGCTGAAAAGGAAGACTGAAGAAAGAACCCCGCCCAAAACAAACAGCAGCTCAGGGTGGCTGCAGTAAAAGCCTAGTAACGCCTTCCAAAAGAAACCAACATTCGGTGATGGCGATGAGTCAGCTCGA
Source organism: Helostoma temminkii (assembly GCA_900302695.1). Taxonomy (NCBI): domain Eukaryota; kingdom Metazoa; phylum Chordata; class Actinopteri; order Anabantiformes; family Helostomatidae; genus Helostoma; species Helostoma temminkii. The sequence continues at coordinate 4,918 of OMLM01008037.1, forward strand.
TGCAGTTTTGGTTACACATCCCATTCATTATCCTTAACAACTTGTCCTCTCAAGGGTCGCGGGAGTGCTGGGGCCTATGTCTGCTGTCTGCCATCGTTGGATGGTGGGAAACGCAAAGGCCTTTCTGTACTGTTTAAAACTCTGTATTTAAATACGAGGACATAAAACCTGTCATCTTTAGATCTAAGCCCAAGTATCTTTAGTGTACAGCAAACACAAATTACCTCGCCTTGCCCTTCCAATACCTTTGGCGAGGGCTGTGTGTGCACAAGAGAGAAAAGAAAAAACAGCCAAATGGAGGCCAAAAGAAAGGGAGAAATCTGAAAACTATGGAGGGATACAGATTTAGAAGAGGGAGGAGCTGGATGGCAGGATCACATGAGGAGAAGATATGGGTGGTTAAAAAAAAAAACAGAAGTTTAGTGCGGAGTGCTGGCACACAGCAAGTTAAAGAAGGCTGCTTTTAATTATATGAAACAGCTGCCCATGTGTAAGTGTATTTTCTGTATCTGTGGATCTTTGGGGACAAGTTGCTGACTCCTCAACAGCTGGCTAAATAGGATATTAACCCACTTATGACAAGCAAACCAACCTCTAAATGTGTGTGAATGAGTAAATGTTTTTGTGGAAGTGTGTGTATCTCAAGTACAGTCTGACTCAAGCCATTTACAAACACACCCTGTTAACACGCCTGTGGCAAGCTGCTCCCTGCCTCCTCTCACAAATTTATCCCTGCAGACTCACACACACAGTCATACAGAATTTCTCATGTCATGTGAAGTGCAAGAAGTGACTCTGGGTTGGACAGAAAAAATAACAATTTCCTGAGATGTTTCTGGATAATTCATGGGATGACAGCTTAATACAAAAGAGCAGCTTAGTGGATCCAGATCAAAACCACAGAGAGACAGTGATGGGTATTTTATGATCTTGCTAGAGTCATTACACTATACTTAACAACTGCTGAAATCAAAATTATAACACTTATCCAGCTGAGAACATCATTTAGTTAGCCAGTAACTACTGAACAACTTAATATGGATGCACAAATCCGACATCAATATCAGATATTACCCTCAATATTGCCTAAATAGCTAGACTGGTTAACGGATACTGGGGCCGAGCCATATGGGCACATGCATTAGACTTGACTAAGCAAGCATATAGAGGTACATTATTTCATGCTTGCAATGACGACAGGTTCGACAGCTACCTGTAGTATCGGCAAAGGACGTGTGGCGAGGGTAACAGCCCTGCTAAATACAACTATCAACGCAATCAAACACATCACGACAACATGACCGAGCAGTTAACTTTGACGAATGCGCTGAAAAGACGTGATAGTTCAGTTCAGTAAGTTCAGTTTCATCTGTTGTATTATGAACCGTTTTCCTATCAACTCTTGATAGGGTCGAAAGAAGAGTTACATAATATTTTACTTGCAATGCAAGGCCAAGACTGTTGCCTTCATTGTTGTGCACAAGGTGAGGTATACGCATAGTCCAGGTATCTAGACGGAAAAGGCTGGACCGGTGCATCACTACATATTAAACTGTGTTGCAGTGCAGACATTTTCACATCTCAGCGAGGTTTGCAGTGAGTTTTAATCATTTCTGCTCAACTAGTATACTTTGGAGAATTCTCATTTATCGTATTCGTAATGATGACTACACCTGAAGCGCTGTTGTGTATCGCAGCTAATCATAGCTGAGCAGGGAAGGGCTGGGTAGAGAAGAATAGTTTGAATTCATGCTGGTGCATATTTTAGCTTTAAGTCAAGAAAAAACAACGATTCAAATCCTCAGGAGAACATATCTGAATGGACCTCATGGAGGTGCAAGATTAAAATCAAAGGAGCATGAAACTCAGCAGAATACATCATCTAGGCAATTAAATCTGTTCAATCTCTGTTTTGCACCAAACCATTATGTTATGTTCACATTATGAGCAACAATCATTGTCAGCTGAAACCCAACAAAGTCACTGAGGACACCCCGCTGTGTGAGGAAAGCAACATGGCAAAGCTAAGAAAGCTAAAACAAAACGAGGACAAGCTGATCACTCAGGCTCTGCCACCTGATTATTTACCACGCATCTTTAACTAATTATTTAATATAAGTCGATAGGACATTAAAAAAAACTGGTATATACCAACAGGCAACATTGCTGGTGTGTGTGTGTGTGTGTGTGTGTGTGTGTAAAAGTAGAAACAAACATCCAGTCACACAAACCAAGCATTACAGCTTTGCCAGAGTCCAGCGATTTGTCATTCACAGTGTGAATGTAGTGGTACGCCAAGATACTGTACAGTTTAAGTGAAACCTTTGACCTGCTGACAGCGCTTCAGGAAATGTCAAGGGAACAACAGGATGCATCCTCTCAGCACCATGAATGTAAAAGATTTAATGGTAATGCACTCAGTAGCTGTCGTAGTCTGGAGCAAAGTGCTAGGTATATTGTCAGCCTTTATCGTCCTCTTGGAGGCTTCATGGCATTTAGAGGAGGCAAAAATAAGTGGACATAAAAGTCGGAACAACAGTTAATTCAGACCAGTTTTGCAAACCTAAACACGCAATACTCAGTACCAGACTAACCCGTTAATGTACTAATCTTTAAATCAAATCCTGCTTGAATACATGTTTAATAGTCACTCACTTTTTAAGCAGGACTTACAGAAGGAGCTGTCTGAGGACACTGTTCCATTCAAACACACTCGCTCAGTTCCAGGAACCAAAGTGACACAGAAAAAACTGATGCTGCACTTTTCATCTTTTCACATACCAAAACTCCCAGCTGCTGTCAGCCAGCTACATTCTTCTTATCATCATCATCATCATCATCATCATCAGGTGTGTGTGGAGGACTAATGCAATTTCATCACACTTTTACAAAGACGACATGTTGTCATGAGTCATGAGAATACACCTCCTACACATGAAATGCTAATGTTAATTACCTTAGTGTATAGATACTTTCTGCTGAGATCCTGAAGTGGTGGTTATTTTTTAATGGGTTGATGCCGACGCCAATATTGAGAAATCAATCTGGCCAATATGATACATGAAATTACAGTAAATGACAAATGCAGAAGCTTCATCATGCTTCATCAGTGTAGCTAACAGCAGAAACGTTACTGGTATGTGAGCTGATTTGTGTTAAAATGTGTTATATAAACCTCTGTCAATTGTTTAGTTAAAGTTAAATTATTCGACTTGGGTTATCAATATGCATGTCGAGTAAAAAGAATATAAGTTTAATCGTGTGTTTGGCATCGTATGCTAATTAGCCAATTGCTTATGTCAAATAGCCACGTGCTCTGATTGTGATATGTTAATTAGCTATGAGGAGTTTGTAGTCCGGAGGATTTATCAGCCGATGCTAATATTTTTTTAAAAATCCAAATATCACCCGATATATCGGTCGACCTCTACCTGTGATGTTGTGCTACTGTGGTAGGCTAGTTTGGTTTTATAACAAATGTACTACACAGGGTTTTTGACGTGAACTCAGACTTGACACGTCGTTTTCTCTCTTCCCTTCAATCCCAGCTAACTTCTCTTTCTTTCTCTATTGTGCAACCAGTGCCACAGTGTGCAGCAGTAATAATCATCTGTGAGAAACTGTGGACTGTATATAAATACATAACAAAACAAAGCTTCGAGGCAAATAATCCCCATCCGGGATTTTTTAGTATTCAAGTTATTCAAGTTTCTTGAGCAATCATTTCAACAAGGAATTGCCTTACATATTTTCTAATAAAACGGGGTAATGATAATGTTTCATTATGTTTATAACACAGCTACTTAACAGGGAAGAAGAGACATTTGATTGAAGTCTTTTTAAACATGGTAAGTATAGACTCAACACTTGAAACTACATGATGACATAGCACCAGTACTGTTGCCAGAGGTTTAATACAGCATGTGCACTGATTTAGACCTGTGATTAAACTGTCCAGCACAATGTCCGTGTTGTTGCTTTAACGTTGTACTTTAAGAACGTTCACCTGCCCACCAACCACACATAAGCATGCTCCTTAACCATACAGAAGAAAGCCACATAATGGGCACATACATCAAGCTTCCCTGTCGTTAATGTTCACAACTTGAGGAATCCACCAGCTGCACACTGTAAAACACAGGGTGGAGCTCAACACTCAATCACACACTTTTCTCACTATAATTGTGAGGACACTCATTGACATAATGCATTCCCTAGACCCTAACCCTAACCATCACAACTAAATGCCCAGCCCTAAACTTCACCTTAAGAATAACCAAAACCTAATTCTTAGTTTTAACCAAAAATAACTTTAAAATTGTGAGGACAAGCTAAAATGTCCTCACAAGAGTAGTATTTGAACAAACGTTGTCTACATAGGAGGACAAGTCAGGTACACACACACACACACACACACACTTCTTATTGCTTGCTCCAGCATGTCTGGAGTTGACTGATTAGATTAGCAGACACATCATGCATACACACTGTCTGAGTTTGGCCGCAAAGGAAAAAAAAAAAACAAACTATGGATGTGACAAATTTAGTTTCTTCTGAGGCAACACAACAGTGACGCAATCCAACAACTTGTATGAGGTTTCAAATTCACTACAATATTGGGACGAAATAACATTGTCCTTACAATATTTGACTAAAACAGAAAATCTAAACTCTACATACTTGCAGTGAGTACTTTCCTACTTCGAGTTATACCACACAGTTTCTACCAGGTTTACTGCTTCCATTGTTACTGCTGCTTTGTTTGACAAAACTGAAACAGCATTATTTTAGTATCACTACAAAAGCAAAAACACTCAGACATCACCTTGGACTCTCTTCTAAACTCTGACAGTTTTTCTGACATTTTATCTACTAAACAATTAAATCAAGGAAATAATCATCAACTTAATTAAAAAAATTAAAAATAATACTAGCAGCCCGACTTTGAAGCATGTATTGACCTTGTATACATGTCCATATTTGATTTGTGCCATCAGCATCTCAGCCAGAAACTACTTGTCTGCATTTACTGTGCTGTGAGTGTACTTCTCAGGATAAGTGATGTTGAGTGAAGCTACAACTCCCATCAGCCATTAAGAAGAAGCAAACAAGAAACACGCATGCAGATATATGTGCTAACAGGCAGTAAACTGTGTTTCACCAGTGGAAGACGACTGTTATGAAGTCGCTTTCTACATCTCTGATACCTACAAACATACATATGACATAACGAGGACTTTTACGCATAACTTAATGTTTTATTATGAAAATTTCTATCAGTTGTGCATCTTCACTTCCTGATGTGTGTCGTTCAATCAGCTGCCAGAACTCTGTGGAAAATAGGGGTTAGGCTTAGGTAGCAATTACTTCATCACATAGTGCCATGCAGGTTTGGGCAGCTTTTCTCCTTAATAAATGAAATCATCCTTTAAAAAACACATTTTGTATTTGCTGTGGTTTTCTCTCTGCAATATTAAAATCTGTTCGAATGTGTAAATCATTTAAGTGTGACAAATACCCAAAAATGAAAAATCAGAAAGGGAAGCAAATACTTTTTCACAGCACTGTAAAATGGTGGAACCAGGTAGTAGGGGGGAGTAATACAGACATAGAGGGGCTGTGTATCATATGTTATTGCGGCATTGACAGAAACTACAACATGAAATTAACACCATTCAATATACAGTCTTGACTAGCAACAAAATAGTTTCAAAGAATTCTCAAGAGTTAGTATTACCATTTCAAATTTCAATTATTATTAAAACTGTGCTTAAATACTGTGCTTTGAAAAACTCTGTCAATGAAACCAAAGATTTATACTGAACATCTTTGGCACAAACGTGTCATTTGAACCAATGAGAGGATGTGAGCTCCACATCCATCTCAAAATCCAAATCATACGTCAATTCTTTAGGTACAAATAGTTTCTTCAAAGTATGCACAGCAGACAACACATCACATGCTATTGATTTAGCATAAAGATTAGATATAAAAGGTCAGACAAGCACTTCTCAGCAAACAGAATGAAAACTCCAAGGTTCAAACTAAATTAGTATAAAGAGCTGTTGTGGAAAGACACATCAGTGGTTTAGACATGGTCCATTCCCTTTAGCTGAACAGGACGGTCACACATATGAAACAAAAGATGATGATGATGATGGTGGTGGTGGTGGTAATTTAAATAGTTCACAAAGCCAAAAATCCAAGCCAACAAATATATATGTAGCCAACATTATTCAATATATTAGCTACATATGTGTAAACATTTCAAACTGCCTGATTTTGCCAATCCTCCAGGCTCAACCTGAAGGATTTAGCTTTAAGTTTGGCTCCACACAGAAACATTACTGCACACAGAAAAACTTTTTACAGCAGTAGTAGAAGGTAAATGTAGCCTGGAGGAGCTGGCTGACTGATCGGCCCTGTTCCTATACATTCTCTTCCGAGTTATTCTGCTGTGGGGAAGGAATGTTGCACCGGCCTCAACCTGCAGGAGAACACACTAATACACATGAATCTCACCTGCCTACTGGTTTGTCCCCAGTTTTCTGAAGAGACTTGACCATGTAAAAATTGCTACCAAGGAAGGTCTGACGGGAATTAAATATTAGAGCCTTTAGGGTTTAGGGTTTACTACGTGGCGTACAAAGTAGTGGCAAATCTAGTAATAAATGTATCCTTAAGTTAAATTAGAAAAGTATTTCCTCTAAAAAGACAACACTGCTCAATCAGAGGGCATGAAAAAGTCTGGAAATATTCACATTTGAGAAGATGCAACTAGAGAACTGAAGAAATTCTGCCTAATTTTGCAATTACCTGAATCATTACTGATCAGTTTAATTATTAGTTTCATTATTTTTTCAGCCTTTCAGCAAAATCCACAACAGTTTCTGATTACAGCTGCACAAACACTCTAGATTTTATACAGAGATACTGTTTCTTTTAATTGATTGATAAAATCAAAACAGCAATTAAAGGGAAAAACATCTTAAATCAGCATTGGTTGAGAAGGGACAAAAACTGCGATTTTCTATTGAAACATGTGTCTCATCCAAACATAATACACACAATTCAAAAATTAGCCTAATGTTAACAGCTGTGCCCGTCCTCAGCTGATCTATTTGCCATTAAAACTCTCTTTTTGACATCCCACAGGGCTAAATATAGCCAGCGTTGTTGCTGACAGCTCCAAACATAGACTGTGCTATTACATTTTAAGTGTCTGAGTGTGTACTGGTAGAAGTGGAAATACTGAGACCAAGGCAGACAGCAAGCGGGGGCTGGAGGCAACAAAGGAGACAGGAAAATAATTTCCCTCTGCATTCGGAGAAGTGCGACAGCAGTTTATGTGACAGCAAGAAGAGTCACACCAGATTGTCGAGTCATGTGGGAAATGGCTCTTGAGAGGGCCAGTAAACACACACGGACACACGTTTCTCATGAGGCAAAGCAACTGGCCTAAATAACATTTCTAAATAGGCCTTGGTGGGAGGAGGAAATGATCAACCTGGAGGGACAAGAAGAAAAAACTAACACACACCTGACAGCCATCTAATGCCCAGTTCCTCTGCTCATTCACTCTCACTTCTCCTTTGTACAATCATTTCAAAGACCACTGGCCAAGAACACAGTGTCTCCCAAGAAGGTACAAAAACTTCATTTCTGAAAAAGACCCTTGAATGAAACATGCCCTTTCAAATTAAGAGTCTAGCACACATCAATTATCCCCACTTCTGTCCCAAAGACACCTGAAATAAGGCTGCATCGAAAACCCATCGAACAGAAGCTGTCATGGGATGTGAAGCCATGTAGCCTGACCACCACCACAACAACAACAACAACAACAACAAAACAAACACAAACACATTCAGTCTGCAAGTGAGTAGTGTTTCCACTAAATTATTGAGCAATAGTCTATTTAGAAGCAATCAACCAGTGCATGGCTGTGTGGTGTAAAAGCCGTGTTATGAGTCCAGACTACCAAAGCACCATAGTACGCTGAGCTGCTGCTATGTCTCATTCATTGTGTAGACAAACAGAGACAGGGCTCGTCAGGGCTGCTACACTTGCCACTTCTTGACACAGCCTGTTTTATCTTGGCTGCAGTTCACCACCGAGCAGGCTGTTCACAACCAAAGCTGCCAGGTGAGTTTGCCTTATTGAGGAACAAACATAAATGCTGGTTCGCTGGCAAACGAGTAGTGCTAAACTACCAGAAACCACCTCGTCGCCCGCTGCAAGCTACGACGCCAGTGAGCAGAATGTCAATTAGCGTCAGTCAGTGTAGCCACAGTAGCTAACGTTTATTGCAAGTTGCTGAAATGCCTCTGGACAAGTTGATAAACTTTGGTGGCAAAGTTTAGAAGGAAGCGGAAAACTACCCTCATTTTAAATGTTTAGACTGAGGGGTACACAGTGTAAATTAGCTAGCTCTTAATGTTTGCTAAAGTTAGCCGGCTAGCTGTCCGATAATGGACGCGTTAAAGTTTTGGGCAAGCTCCTGCAGTCACAGAGCTGTTGCTAACTTGGAGGTAGTCACAGCTAGCCGTGCTCCCTCAGCGGGGTGACGCCGTGAGCTGGCTGCTTTCACGGGGGTGACAGGGGGCGAGTCGTTAAAGCCTTTCTTACCGGAGGGTCGGTCCGATACAATTGGTGTCTGTGCTCTCGATCTCCCGCAGGATACGCTCGTGTTCGGCGGCTGTCTCCACACTTGCCATCCTGCATGTTGCTGCGGACGGTGCTGAAATGAGACCAGAGCACTGGCTGGGCTCCGTGCGTCATGTAGGAGGAACCGGGAGGGTTGGTTGGATTGTTTCACAGAGCGGCCCGAGTGAGCGGAGCTTCCCGTAAAAGTGGGAGGTTTGAAGAGGAGGACGTGAATATGATGAAGTGTAAACACCTGCACAACACATGTTATATTGTTTAAATCATAGGCTGCATTTACAGTCCGGGCAGAGCTGAATTATGATGTCACCGTCCAGATGATGTATCTGAGGTTGATGCTCGGTGTGTAACATCAAACGCATTGTAAATTCATGACAGAGCTGATGTGTTGGATTGCATTAGATTGTACAGGTGTACCTAATAAAGTGGCCAGTGAGTGTAAATAACCTTTGTTCCAGTAAACACGTTTATATATTTACAATGCAGATTCAGTATTAGGTTACAAAACCAAACAACTGAAGATCTGAGATCAAAGATGAAATCATCTGCTTATTGCATAGCTATAATCTGAGATTAACTCAGAATTAAAAGTATTTTAGGAATGAGGTCAGAATATTACGATAATACTAAATACTACTGTAAGAAGTATGTTGTGTTATTGTAGGATTAAATTAATCTAATAAATTGACAAAAGTAGTAGAAGTACCTTAATAGTACCTGCTTCTTCTAATGTACCCAGGTGTTAAAAGTATAAGCAGTCGTTGCTAGTCATGTGTTTTAACTGTGATGATTTACACAGATGGAATCGCTCTGAGGTCCTACACTCACAGACACAGAGGTGGAGGATGAAGCAGGCTGAGCACAGCTGTCTAAGGCCCTCTTTTTTATATGATGGTCTGCGACTCGACCCTTTCACCTCTGAAGGTGTGGTGCAGGTCCAAGTCCAGGTTATAGAGCTTTTTAAAAAGCCCAATAAATCCATTATGGCCTCTCAGCTGAATTTATTTCACTCCTCTATTCATACATTATTTGACACATAACTTTCAATTCCTCATTTCGCATTAGAGGTGACAGGACAATGTTCTGCACCCAAAAAGAAAACAAACTCGTCTTACTTTCAGTTAGGTCTGCACATGTTTACCACATATCACTGATGAGCTAGCACTTTATTTACTAGTTTATTGTTTATTTCACTGAAAAATGTTAAAATAGAATAAAAATAGCCACCCTAAAACAAATAAATGACAGCTCCAGTCCAACTTGTTATTGCAGTCCAGTCCGGTTTTTGCAACTTACCTGACACAAAAAGTGGGCGTGGCTGTGACTTCACCTTTTATGAAGCGTAGCAGGCCCTTCTCTTTATTTTTCAAAATAAAACCCACTTGACGCATGCTGGCCTAATTTGTAGCTGATGATATGTTGCCTAGTTTTAGTTTTGCTACGCCTCTACTACAGTACCATCGCTTATAAAGTTTCGACAGTCAATGTCATTTTACGCACATTCTCAGGTGAGCTGTTATAAATTAGAGTTCTTAAAAGCTTTTATTTTGTATGCAAACGACCGACATCCGGTGTCGCTCTTGCTAAATCTCGCTGACGTAACGCCAGTGTCGTCGGAAGAGACACGAAGTACAGGAAGTAGAAATGCAGGTGAAACATGATTTTAGCGTTGTTGCTGCAGCGGTAAAGGTGTAAACGCACCTTTGTCCTGTGCTGTTTTTGTAGAGGAACCTTTATTGTTCTGCTTTTGTAACCTTGGATTTAACTTACTACCACAGTGTCAAATAAACTCCTGCAACAAATGTGTGCAAAAACAAACTTACAAAGTGCAGAGGATCGTTATGAAAACAGCCAGTGAATCTTTGGTCACATGTCCTGTAAACTATCACAGTGCATGATGTTTTCTTTTACCTGATCATGTGGTTCGTGTGTTTACTCTTTATTCTTTCTCTCAGCCCCAGAAGAAGTTGATAAACTCTGTTGAGAGCTGTGTGGACGAGGCTCTCTGTGGCCTTGTCAGAGCCAGTGGAGGCCTGTCTCTGCTCAAAGGCCACAGAGTTGTACTTCGCTCTGATCTGGACAGTCTGAGGGGCAAAGTGGCCCTGGTGTCCGGAGGGGGGTCAGGACACGAGCCGTCACACGGGGGTAGGACTTCTGTGTTTGAAAATGCAACGTAGAGCACACTGTGGATTATCTCCACTAATATTTCTCGCTGTTCACCCTCCTCCTCTGTGTGTCCAGGTTATGTGGGAGCAGGTATGCTGTCTGCGGCTGTAGCAGGTGGAGTATTTGCATCTCCACCTCCTGCCAGTATCCTGGCTGCCATCCTCTGCTTGCACAATGCAGGTAAGAGTTTTGTCTTTAGGGAGGTTTCTCAGGCTGCTTGTAAATTAATATTGACGCACGTTCTGTGTATGAATTTATAGAAGGCATGTGCAGTGAAATATGGAGTTATCGTTGCAATGAGCACGTTGGAGGGAAAAGTATATTGTGTTAAAACTACAGTAGTTAAACCACTAAAGTAAGTGTCACTTTCAGGATTGATTGAATTAATTGAGGCTTAATTAAAGGATGACAGTCCTCCTCCCTGCTCAGGAGCCTCTGGGGTCCTTCTCATTGTGAAGAACTACACCGGAGACCGCCTCAACTTTGGACTGGCAGCAGAGCAGGCCCGAAACCACGGCGTTGCTGTTGACATGGTGGTGGTGGCAGAGGACTGCGCCTTCGACCGGCCCAGTAAGGCTGGCAGGAGAGGCCTGTGTGGCACTGTGTTCATACACAAGGTGAAGGACAACATTTCTGACCATGGAAGTTTAACCTTGATCTCATATCCATCCATTTTTAGAATTAAATGAACATACATGTGTTCTCTTACTCTCTTACTCCTGTCACTTCCTGTCAGCTGGCAGGTGCCCTGGCACAAGAAGGCTGCACGTTGGACCAGATTGTTTCCAAGGTGACAGAGGTTTTGAAGGGGATTGGTGCGTCTTTCCTTCATCCATTTAACTGTATTAATTTTTCTGGGACGCTTTTCATAATTGTCAAAAAGAAACAACGTTTGTGGTTGTTGTATTCCAGGTACACTGGGAGTGAGTCTGTCTCCCTGCAGCGTCCCAGGCTGCCTGCCTTCATTCGATCTGCCTCCAGGAAACATGGAACTGGGACTGGGTGAGGAAAACACTAGGAGAGGAGGAGAACGAGAGAAGGAAGAGGAGTACAAATTAAGATCAGACCAGTGACCAGTGTTAGGCCTCATAGCAGCTTTTATACTCTTGACTTGATAGAGGTCCCAGGATAATTAAACTATTCAATATTTGTATATATACTGATTTGTACTTAGATTTTGTGTAAGTGAAGGATTATTAAATAACATAGTTCCACCAACTGTTTAATTCTAAGAGGGTTTCATTTGTTAGTATTTCTGATTGACAGTTAAAGGAAATATTTTTGTATTTAGTTTGACTGATCTGACTATATTACGCTCTAAAGTAGACCGCTCCTAGAAAAACACAAGATAACAGAAGCTCCAATATCTGCTAATATATCTTTTACTAAACCATTTCTAGGACTGATGGTAGAAACACTGAGAGATGAATTGATATAGAGAGGTGTAGAAACTCTGCCTATTTCTAAGTAATGACTGTTTTTCCATCGTCCTCAGGAATCCACGGTGAACCAGGAATCAAAAGATCCAAAGTGAGTCAAATTAAACCGATACTAGCTGACATCCACCAGTGTGTGTGACTCTGGCCTGGTTTTTTGTGTCGTATTTTTAGTCATTTATCCTGTTAATCAGGTGGCATTGGCAGATGCAGTAGTGAAAACTATGCTAGATCACATGACCAACCCTGACAGCCAGTCACATCTCCCTCTGAAGTCAGGTGCTCTAATTACACTTAATAATATCTCCATTGTCTGTAATGGTTTCCATCCATTACTCTCTCAGTGCTTTTGTCCATCTTTTGTCGTACAGGAGACACCGTGGTTGTGTGTGTGAACAACCTCGGAGCTCTGTCTTGTTTGGAGATGGCGGTGGTGGCTAGAGCGGCTCTCGCGTGTCTGGGTAATTAGTGTGTTTATGTTTTTTAAAGGTCTCCTATTATTTTTTTACATTTATATAGCGCCTCGGTCTTTGTAGATACAAAGATACACAAAGTGGGTTAACATTTTCCTGTTTGGTAGAATTCAGCCCCAGAAAGGGCCAGTTTTGATTTTCCACCTTGCAGCCATAATGTTGTGTGGATGTCATAGCCGCTGTGGCCAGTCACCACCCACCACAGCCTCTGCTGAGGACGCACAGCCAGTACTGCTTGTTGCGAGCGCTATGTCTCTGTCAGTGTCTCTTGACAAACAGCTGAGAACAGTAGAAGCAGAACAGGGTAGTGCTGACTGTTGGATGCATGGATGGACACAGAAGACGCTTTACTATCCTCTCAGGATCTGAAGAAACACAACCAGTTTGTGGAAAAAGGAGAAAGGAGACGGGAAGGGAGAGGAGAGGGGAGCGCAGCTCAAACCGGGTCCTCCAGAGACAGTCTCTGAGCACATAATTTCAGCCTGGGCAGAGACAGATCAGCACAGATTATCAGCCTGTGGACGTCAGAGTCATGTATAATATAAGACGTTTAAAATAATCCACTTGCAGACAAAGTTAGATTCTCCAGATCTTGTTTTCATCTCTTAATAATGGTCTCTGAAGATGTTGTGGTTTCCATGGTTACAGAAAATCGCGGGTTGGTGGTTGCCAGGGTGATGTCTGGATCCTTCATGACGTCACTGGAGATGGCTGGAGTGTCACTGACCCTGATGAGAGCTGATCAGGAAACCCTGAGGCTGTTTGGTGAGCACTTGTTTGTGTTTGTGTTTGGCATAGAAATAAATCTAACTTTAAAAGGATTAACATTTTAGCTTATGAAGTTTGATAAGAACAGTAAACTCCGGCTAATGTCTTTAAGAACCAAGCTGGAGGCAGTAACACTTTAGCCTAGCTCAGCATAAAGACTGGAAGCGAAGGGAAATGGTTAGTTTGTCAGCACCTCTAAAGTAGACTGCACTTGTTTGTTTAAGCTCTGGAGTAGTATAAATCTAAAAGTGAGCTCAGTGAATGGATAGTTTCCTGACGCTTTGTTGTTAGTGTGAGCATGATTAGGTTTGGTACAGAGCTCAAGATAGGATCAAGTCTCTTACTTCTGCTTTGGCCTTGTTGAAAGTACGTAGCCACAACCTGCACTATATTCAGAGACACTGATGATAAATACTTTTTACTATTGTTCCATCTAGGAATACATCAGTGCATACTGTATTATAATCACAAATTCCCCTTTTTACATGTCAGTTAATTTACAGGTTAAGCAAGCAAGATATTTTTTAAATATCTTTTACTCTCATACTTACGTCCAATACCTATAACATACAGATGCTAAGACTACTGCCCCAGCCTGGCCTAACCTCAGCAGTGTGTGCGTAACGGGACGCAGCTACATAGCTGATCCTCCAGCCATGAGCACACGACCACAAGATGATGCATCATCTGAAGGTTGGATTTCTAAGTGACTGTATTATAGGGTGAATTCTTGTGTTAGAGGAGTTGCTGC
>OMLM01008038.1:0-18506 GCA_900302695.1 Helostoma temminkii
TCTGGTCCTATCAACCAGTATGTGCACAGGATCCACCAGTATCAACAAGTGTGTTTTGTCTCTCATTCCTTGTTGCTCTTCTTTTCTCTCTCTGCTTTCCACCTTCCCAAGTAAAGCAGATGGCCACCCATCCTGATCTCTGGCTCTGTTGGAGGTGTGCTCTGTTAAAGGGAGTGTGTCCTCCCTACTGTTGCCTCATGCTTGCTCCTGGAAGATTTCCTGGATTCTTCTGATTATACGTAACATCTTGACCTGACTAAAGTGACTTGAAGCGATTTTTGTTGTGATTGGGTGCTACATAAAGTAATGCAATTGCTGCAAACTTTCAAACACTATTATCTGAAATACCATTTTGTACAGTAGCATTTAGTCACATAGTGTATAAATATGTTTTGGATTGTTCTGGTAAAATGTGAAACCCTTAAAGCAAAAGCATACGGCTGAATATTTCCATCTCAGGGTTCTCTCCCATCACACCACTCCCTCCTTCACCTCCTCTGTGATACTGGTTACCTGAACCTACTATTCCCAGCCTGGCATGAAAGACAGGCCTTGTTAAGATAAACAGAGAAAACTAGCCTGGCCTTGTGAAGCCCCTCACAAAGGACAGAAGAGTATCTTTGTAATCCGCTGGGTTCTCTCTGTGTGTTTTGTGTAGTCCTAAGCGTTTCCTTTAAAACCGGTGTAACGGAGACTCAGGTTTCCTCCAGTAGTCCCTTTGTTTCTGAGCCGTAATGAGGAAAAGAAAGGCACAAACACAACCATTCTAGGAAATAATGTAATGAAACCAATTTCCTGAAGAGAGTCGGGCCAACTGATTTCTCCTGCAGAGTTTCCATCTCTCTCTCTTAAAGTCCAAGAATACTTCACATCCTCTTTGCAAATGGAAAGCCCAGATCCTCAGTGTATACAGGAAGCATCCCTTAAACAGCTGTGTGTTATGCCTTTGTATTCTCACATATTATAATATGCTATCTGATCATCGATATTATCATACTTTTGACAAAAGTTTGTTCCCTCTGCTTTCCCTTTGCTGTTTATAGAGCTGCATGTTTATGAGTATGTGCAAAAATTTGGATTAAGCACTATAAAGCTGGAATGACATGTTTTCTCTCTGGATTGTTTTTAAGATAGTCAAAGAAAATATTTAAAATACCAGAGAATGTTTACTGAGCAGATATGACAAGAGTCCAGTTTACCCAGCATGCCTCCTTCCACTGTGAAACACTCCCTGAATGGCTGAAAATGCTTGGTAAAGATGCCCTTGGTAGTTGTTGCTAATAAATCTGGACAAACTGTTCGGTTGTGTGTTTTTTTGTCTGCTGGCACAATATCTCAACTAGTTGAGTTGAAAGTGGAAATATGTGCCTTTATCCAATAAAGAGGTCAATGTTTTTTCAGACTATAGACCTTATCAGAGGATTGTTGTTTAGCCTTGACATAGAGAGTAGTACACACTGGTATAGCTAGATAATAAATATACAGAGTAACATTTAAACCCTGTCCCCATACAGCAATTGTCCAATCAATAGAGATCAGCCAACGCTTAAATCAAAGGATGGAGTCTACGTTTGGAGAGTGGTGTCTTCACAAGACAAAACTGTAAGGAATGGGTTAAACTAGTGGTTCTCAACCCTGGTCCACAAGTCAACCTGTCCTGCCTGTTTTCCAACTGTTCCTGTTCTACTTACTGCTGATTACCTGGAGCAGGTGTGTCCAGCCAAGCAGGGATAGTAGGAAAACAAGCAGGACAGTGTGCGACGGCCAGGTTTGAGAGCCACTGAGTTAAACATTAGCATGTTATGTTAGCATGGCATGCTAACAGTATCTATACTGTATCTATTAACCTTATCAGACTATCAGGACTATCTCTTCCTTATTTTCCTTATTTTCAAATGAACTGATGAGAATGGAGACTTTTTACTTGGGACATGTTAGTTTTAGCCACATCCTCTTTAGCATCATATATCAAATTTACAGATATTTTAACAGGGTTCTCATCTTAAAAGGAGTCAGGTGAAAACACTGAGAATTATTTACCTGAACAAATGGATAGGGCATGGATGAGATGTGTGTCTATATATTATATATTACATATATATATATATATTATGTTACAATTCAGTATAGTGCTGTATATTGCAATACTGCAAGCAATGTTTTAGAAAACTGCCATAGTGTAAGGAATACACCACTATGTGCAGTAAGAGTTAAAAAAAGGACTCAGAATATCTGTTTTGTTTAAACACAGTGCAAAAATAAATAACTGCCTTTGCATGCAAACTGCAAATAAAAAATCTATACAGTGTTTTTGGGAATCGATACAGTATCAGAAAACACAATATTGCGATATTCGATATTTTATCACAACCATAAAACCAATTCTGGCAATGTTCCACATTGTAAAGCATCTGCTGCTAGGTTTGTGCAATAAACCTGCCTACAGGCTTTGACATTAGATGAAATATAAAGGCGGGTCTTAATATTTTCTCAGCCTGTGTGAAAGGCTTTTATTTAATGGTGGGATGACGGCCAAACTAAGGAAACCTAATCACACTTGAGTGGGCTTGGTTTGATTATTTGGATTTGCCCTCTTTGGCTGGTTAAGTTCGTATTGGGTTATATTTATAGGTAAAATAAACTGCATTAATGTTTCAGCAAATTCATTTAATTATTTTATATTAACTAGACTGACAGATATGTACTAAAACCAACAGCTGAACATTAATGTGTGTACATATGTTCAAAATCTAAGGACTGTTTGAGTTTTAAGACTTAGTTTTAGTTAATCCAAGTGAAACAACTGGCCGCAGCGATAGCGTTTATTATAATCCAGTGTAGACACACAGTTAGCTCCACTGGTAGACAGAGATTAACTATGTGTTGTCCAAAAACACTACCAACAGAACAGGTTAAACGTCAAAGCACAGAAGCCTCAGATAGCTTTCCTTCATGGTGCAATGAACATTTTCCAGTCATTGTTGTGATTCCTGCAGTTTTACACACAAAACATCATGATCTCCTTATATCGAGCTGCTGATGCTGTAGCTCAGAAACCTGTGTTACCCTCAATGCTGACATTTTAGCTACCTTAGTCGGAGAACAACAGTCTGTGATGATGACTCATGTGATTATTACCAGACATTTTTAGTTTCAAATTTGTCATTAAATTGTAAATTTGTTTCTAGGCTTTACAGTGACAGAGATGTGCACTTATATCTCTGAGGTAGTGAGGGAGACACTGAGTGAGAGTAGGATGTGGTAAAGTCTTTAATTGACTTTAATTGTTTCAAGTAACCAGGCAGCAGATCAATTAGTCAATGTGTGTAGTAACTATAACATAATTACAATAAACTCAGATCTTTGTCTGCAGTCTGGTCCAGGCCTAATCTGTATGTTGCGTGACTTCATCTTAATAAACCAAAGCTCTGTCTCTATATGGTGGGTGTGGTCAGTCCTGGCCAGACAGGATGTCCTGACATAAACACATGAGCAACTTAGACCGATGTTCGGTCAGTCTGTTATCTAATCTCCTCCTTCCACATAATTTGGGTCCGTTATTGCAGAGTACAAACATGTAGAAGAATACAACGTCACTTTGCTATGGTGTGGTTCCATCCATTCACTCTTTATTCACTCATCCACTCAGTCATTCTGCTCTTGTACATCAGTTAAACTCACTCTTTTATTTCTGCTAATTTATCTCTCTTCTCTAATTGAGTAACAGTCTGCGCTCCTAATGCCTTCATCATGTAACGGCACGCATCCTCCTCAACAATTAGTGCCTGCTAATGACGATTAAATAGTGATCATTAGCTGCAGGGATAAATTACAGTAGTAACTGGGGCACTGTACATAACCCAAACTATTCTGTCTTTCTGCTAATATTCATTTTGCCTTCTGATTAACCTTAATTCTTAATGCACTTAGCTTCCGTCAAAGGACAGCAAAAGCGTTTTATTTTTTTGTTGTTCAAAGAAGATTAGCAGTGCCTGTTTAATTTCATGCACTGCAATGAAATTTTTAATTCTGTGTCTTAGCTTAGAGAATGTGCTTTCTTCCCTCATAACATGAAGCATAATGAATCATTTGCGCATTACTATTACTACTATTACTATTTAATAGTAGAGGATAGGCTGTGCATTAGTCCCAGTAATATTCCATGTGCACTACTCTCTGAAAGCTTAGGTGTAAAGAAAGAGAGGTGTTTAACTGCTAATGCTGATGAATGACTAGGGAATGTTATTGTAGAGATGTAGCCCTTCTACTCAACATATAAACAAAGCACTGCTATAGGCTTGCTGCAGCTGCCCCCGGCAGCTCTGTGACGCTGTATGTTTTCCACAGCAGTACTTAAAGGGTAATATTACCATGCTAACTTGCATAATGACTATGTTAACATACTGGTTACTTGCAGGGGTTTGGTTGTGACCTGATGGTGGCGCTAAATGAAAGGTTTAGGCATGAGGTTATTAGACTTCATCTTGGGTAGAACAAACTAAATGTTGTGGCCATCCAGTTGTTGGGACATTTCCACTCTAAAGGTCAGGAGCTTAGCATAGTTATTCTGATTCATTATCTGGGAACCATAAATGCCTGGACAAAATCTGTGCAATAATAATTATATTATATTATGTCAATATTTCAGTCGGCACCATAGTGTTGAACCAAAGACTGGCAGACTGATATTACCATATAAATTATGCTCTTAGTGGGACTAGAAACATCAAGTTTACCTTTATATGACTCAGTTATGTGTTAATAAGAGACACGCAGTTCAGTATACAGTAGTTTTTTTGTCCCTTTCCTCCTTTTACCTGAGCAATATGAGACCTTGACCTTGCTGCTTGGTCTCTCAAGCAGACATTTCACACGCACACACACACACACACACACACACACACACACACACACACACACACACACACACCTACACACCTGCAGAGTCAAAGAGGGAGTCATTACTGTCTGAACTGATAAAGCCAGCACTGATGCTATCTGCTTAATGAATACCCTAAACACAGAAGGTTTAATCCACTAACCGCAGAGCTTTCTACTGTCAGTTAGACAAGGAAGAGAGAGAAAGGTGGGAGAGAGCAAATTATCATAGTGTAATATTAGAGACTCATTTTTCTTTATACGACTAACAGTGTCTGCCAGTTGGGTAAGTTTTATTGCACTATTTGTGAAGTAAACTAAATAGTCTTCTTTCTTAATCTTTCTTGACTTGAGCAGTAGTCTATTGATACAGGCCTTCATTTTAAGGTACTTTTGCTAAAATATCCCATAGTCAGCATACTGTTACTGTAGTCATACTGCACTGACACACTTTTGTATTCAAGAAAAATAAAATTTTAACCCTGAAAAAATATCTAAAAGATGGGCATTTCTTGCAGTGTGTATCCCTACACTGTGTTTCTTGTTTGTACTCACTTCTTTAAAGTTTCATTTGGCTCATTGTCTGGCTGCCCCACTCACTCATTCAGGGCCAAGTCCACACTGATATTTTCCCATGACTCCTGCTTTCATGCTCAAGGTGACTGTTATGCAAACTGTCCTCTCTCTTGAAGACTTTCTACTCCTCAGTTCTAAAAATGCCCATTGCTACTTGTGAAAACCACATGAAGTTAAATACCCTACAATTTAAAATACAGTATAAACTTTCTTAACTCAGTGACATCTAACTCCTGTACTCCTGTTGACTGAATCTAGAAATTACATGTTAGCTCCGTTCAAACACGTATACTTTGGGTTTATTCCTGACATGTACATTTACGTTACTGGATGAAACATTGTGCTATTGACAAATTAAGTGTCTCACTTTTTCGACAGCTGTGTTATTCGGGTTTTCCTCGAAGCCTGTCCTCTTCCAGCACTGTCTGGTTGGATGGTCTGTTTTGCAACGAGTCGAAACCCGGAAGTTCAAATTTAATTGGCTTAACTGGGATCCAATGGCAGTCCGAGACATATAAAAGCAGGCGGAGCCAGATGACAAAGGAGGAGGAGTGTCTTGCTTTAACCAATTATAGTGCGGAAAGCAGATGAATGACGTTTACAACTAAACAGTGGATCCAATTAGAGTAAAGATAAGGCGGGCCTAAACGACAAAACATCTAATGAAAATCAAGGAGGAAATGACGTTAAGGAAGACGTTTAACAGCAGGGTTTAGGAAATTAAGTTTAAAGTTGAATAAATTGGTCTTTTTATTGAAACTTCTGTCAAAAGAGGAGCAAAATTCTATATTAACTCCAAAAAAAAAAAAAAAAAAAAAATGCACAGCAGATGTCACTTTATGTCCTGCTTAAAATCCTACAGTACCTGGATACATTAAAACACAGCACAAAGCTGTGAAAACAAAGTCCTTATATAATTTATTTAATCAGTGGTTTGGTGAGTGTTTAATTTTTAATGTGTTTGCTTGTATTTTTGTTTTTTCCTTTTAATCCAGGCCTCCAGCACATGTTGTTTTCTGTAATAATATAGCTAGAGTTGTAACCTCGTATCTATGGTAGCCACTGGTAGCCATGTGCCTTGACCAGCTGAGGTGAATAGAAAGTGGAGAGAGAAAAGAAACTGCACACTGGAAACAAATGGCTTCAAGGCCAGGGATGCCTGCATGAAGGCACAGAGAGGGAAACAGAGGAAGAAGCACAACTTTGGGAGAAAGCTACAAAGTTAATGAGGCACCAGGATCACTTGAGTCTAAAAGAGAATATACAGGGTAAGTCCGTAGTGAAAATGTTCAGTGCAGCCATAATAAGACCTGTTGTAGCATTACACAAATCTCTTGTAGTGGAAGTTTTGATTTAATTGCAGACAATAACTGAATAACTGAACCTGATATTGGACTAACATTTGGATAGTTGATTAGTTGATACCAAATTTGACAACTCTTGATTATAACTTACCTGGAATACAGTGCTTTTCAGACAATACATGCATATGAAGAACAATAATGATGATATCAATGTATAACCACAATCATTTTTCAGTTAAACCTATTACTGAATTATTATCCAATCCTGCTCTGATACCTTATGTTACAGAATATGACAGCATATCTGAAAGAGGAATTTAGATGATTTTTTGTCACATATGCTTTTACTTAATGAATATTTTAATAAATACATACGAAAAAACACATTATTATTATTTTACCACAACACATCCATGACTATTGTGATGGCACGAGCCATTTTGCAGAGGAACTGCTTGATTATCTCTATCTTTAAGACTACAATGCAGGGTTTTTAGTGGAAAATAGTATCCATTCATGGTGATTTTTGTATTGAATGTTGCTAATGTCAGAGCACTAAAGAAATACTATAAGCAAGATGAATACATGGACACACAGTGCAGTTATATCTGGCCCTCTGCTGGACTGAGAAGCTGCTGCTCTAAGCTGAATGCAAACATGTGCAGAACATTTGCATCTATTCCTTCCCCACTGCCTATTTCAAGATAAAACTGAATTTGAACTATATGCAGTGTAAAGATACTAGTGATTAACAGCTGATGCTAAAAGAATAATGTTTCATTTCTAAAATACATACACCTATAGCTTTTTTAGAATGAGATGAACTTTAATGGTCCCTGTTGGCAACCTGGGTGATAGCGGCAAAAAGAAAATTCATGTTGAAAAGTAGGAAAAACATTAAAAGAAACAATAGTTAAAAACTAACTGCTTTAAGTGTAACAGCTTGTGGGAATAACAAATATTAACGTGAAAAACAACATAACTGACATAGTTAAAGACAAATAGAGCACATCAAATGCTAATATTACATTATCTTCCCCACAAAATATCTAGAATATACACTGCACAATATTGATTGAGATAAAACACGTCGTGTAGTAGATACTATATTTAGTGAATGAATTAAATGATGATACACACAGAGCAAAATATTGCACCTACTACGACTGCATAATGACTGTAAATCTGCCTTATATGTGTGTGAGGACTTCCCCACCTGTCTCTGGCACAGTGACCTTAGATGCTGGGATTGGACAGTGTGGTCCAGTGCACCGGGTGTGGGGGGGAGCAGGCGGCAGCAGAGGGAGGGAGCTGTGCAGACGCCATATATGGGCACACCACCGACTCTGCATTGCTATTGGCTGCGGGCTTTATGCAGCTGCTTGTCAACAAGATGGCCTTCCTCCTCCTGTCGTTTTGACACTGATTATTTTGGTATCCCCGAGAACATACCGTAAAAGCCCGTGTCACTTCAAAATAGATAGTGGGAGAGCGACTGCCGAGAGTCCGAACAAGGCGTATAGTCAGCTAGAGTGTGTTCAGACAACTGACAGGCACACAACCTCGACAGCAGCCACCACTAGACAAGGTTGATAATAGAAAGTAGCTGCTGGCTAATGTCGACGCTAGCTTAGCTACGTGGACTGGGATAGTTAACAAACTGGTTTGGTCAGAGCGAAATACAGCGAGGAAATAGTTGACATACTGTTTACACGTCAGCAAGACCATCCGTTGAGACTAACACTGTTCAGGTAAGTTGGTTACCGAAGTATAATGTTGGGTGTTTTTTTTCTAATCGGGTTAGCTTGCTAGCAAGCGCTGTAATGTTATTATGCAGGTAAGTTGTGCTATCTAGTTAGCAAGCTCTTTAGCTAATGATGGGTCCAAATAATCCATGTAACTGTGCATCACTTAAGTGGATAAATTATTACTGTTAGTTAGGGTGTAGTTAATTGTGCTCGTTAATGCACGAAACGACATTTTAGCTCTGAACATTTTAGTACGACGCTATCTGAGTTAGCTGTTTGCTAGTTGAGGTAACTAGCTAGTGACTGATCAAAGAACCTTGAACCAGACGTTCAAAGGTGATTGCTGCAATTAAAACAGACAGTCAGATGATTATTTTGCTGTTGTGTGCGTTGTTTGTTTTTTGACACCTCATTTGGTGTTTGGTTAGAGTCCCGTATATTGTGTTTTATAAAGGAACAGGAAAAATAATGGTGAACTGGCAGGCTTTTGCTTTCGACCAAGAAATTTGAGTCACAAGGAAGATATCCAGTGACACTTATCATGATGTTGTCTTTATGCCGAAAAAGCGAGACAAGATTAGGTTGCTGTGAGAAGAAATGCACAAATGGATAAGGTGATCTGCGTAAATTAAACTGAAGCCGTGTAGGTGGAAATAGCATAGTAAAATATCGTGGTGGAATTTATGCATGTTTGTTTTGAATCAGCCCTCTTACATGAAGCACAGTCTGATGTGATATTTTTAAACAGTGTCTTATTTGGCTTCCTCCTTTCAGGTGTATAATGATTTTAAACAGTGTTGACACAGTACTATTTGTGATTGTAGTATCAAAGTTTAAGTTGTGGCGATATTACAGCAGTGATGTGAAGATGCTCACACACACAGATGGCCCTGCAGGCCAGTCAGCCACTCTTCTAGGTGTCCTACCAGAAAGGCTGCTCTTGATGTAATGTTCCTGGGCAAACTGCTGAAGTGATACACTCAGCTCTATTGTTCTATTGACAGTTTGCGGCAAAGCTGGCCTGCTGGCCATGATTGTGTTGCATTGTCTTCGGGCCTACATGCAGAGAGGGAGATTGAGCAAAGACTTTTTGGCATATTTTGGTGTTATCATTTGTCAGCTTTTAGCTCTGTGGCTGAAATGCTGTGAAAATGACTGTGGTAGATACTGTGTGGGAACTTAGTTGCAGTGATAATGTTTTGTGTTAATCAGGCTGACTTTTCTGCAAGTGTGGTTTAAGACCTGTGAATTGATAAGTTTAGGGAAAAACATAAAAAAAAATCTAACAAGCTTAGAAACTGATCACCAATTTATAATTTAAATGTCATGTATGTCAGTATACTGTGTATTCTAAATTGCCTACCCGTTCAATAGGAAAACCATTAACTCTGTGAATAATAAGTTAATAATTTGTGAACAGGTCAGTACTCCACTTGTGTGTTTACCTGTATATTCAGTAATATGTGTATAATATAAGAAATTATTAAAAATGTTAGAAAAACAACCTCTGTTATTGTGTTATTGATAAAATGTACATGTATGTGTGAAACATAACACAACTTCTGTTTCTGCTTCGGTCCACCTAACACCTCACATTTATTTTAGACAGACTACTTTATAGTATGATTTAACCTGTTTAGTATAAATGATTCAGCAATACTATACCTGCCAAACATGAGCTAGTGACAGTCAGTTTGACAGTGTTATAGTTAAGTGTTAAGTAATGTGTGAAGAAAATCATCATTCTCTTCTTTTGACAGTAATTTGGGTACCTAATGATGCGTTCTCCAGCACTGTAGCCTTGCTGTGATGTCAATGGTTGCAACTGTGATTGGACAGGATTCGAAGGATTAGGTTGATGCAGAAAGCTTAAAACCAAGCCCAAGCATTTATTTGCAGGGACTGTTTAAAATGAAGCTGACTACTAAGTTAAAGGAGTAATGCATATTATTGAAAGATGAATGAGTACTGACTCTTTCAAAAGAGTCTGGAAGTGATGTACTGGATAATAGTGAGCGTTAGATCTCGCAGACGTTTTTTTAAAAGGATCTGAATTACACTGCAATTGCATTGTGTAGTGTTATGCTTTTTTTGTGCCATTGTTTGAATAGACTTGCAACAGAAGTGACTTTTCTGAAGAACAGCATGATAACACAGCAATAAGTAAATGTACCAATAAACATCTACCCAAAGCAATTTGATTTAGATTTAGTAAGTCTGCCACATTTATCTGTTCTCTTTCTTAATCAGAAATCTTATCGAAGGGGATTGGATCATAAAACACAGGTTTAACACAACAATTTTCCAAACGTTGAAGCTATGTAACTCTGCTTTTAAGATGTCGACATTCTTTTGCCACCAAATCTCTTCATATGCAAATTGTGAACGCCAGTTGAGTTGGCTGCACAATAGAGTTGTTGTCATTTATCTTTGAAAATGTTCATGTTGTTGAACGACATCTGAAGCATGAAGCAGATTTGACAGGTTTTCCTCAAACATCTGAGAAATTGCTGCTCACCTTTCTTAACTAGTGCCATTTATGCATGCTCAGTCATCTCATACAAGCAAATTATGCAAATGGTTAAACTGCTACATTGGAGAACAGTATTAAATTATCATAGAGAACAGGAGATGACAATTCAGTAGAAAGGAGTTCTGACCTCATGAGACCAACAGGAGTAACCTGGCTTGAGTGTCCCACTCCCTTCCAGATACTGTCTGTACGGCACAATTCTGGTGTTTATGAACCCAAAGAACGTCAAGAAGAAGAGACTATCAGTTTCTGGAAAACAATCCAGAAGCTCAGGGATTTTGCCTCTTTTTTCCTAACCACAGGAATAAGGCTAGTTCAGTAGTTTGTTAAAGTGACAGATGCTCAGTGTGGTGTGTTTATGTATATGTGTGTTACTTCGGACTGTTGCTCTGTAGTGGGCAGACTGTCTCTCTTCTGGCACCTTTTCTAAAACCATCCATTGTGATATGAGTGATGGGTTACATGATGCAGTGCGAGAACGGCGTAAAGACTTCTGGTAGAGAATAATGTGGTTAAAGAGACAGAATTATAAGGGATCACAGACAGAAAGGACCATAAAAAGCTTCGGTAGTTTTTTTCCCACAACATTATAATCTGCCTGCTCTTAGCTGAGTTGTTACTGTGTGATTATAGAGGACGCAATTGAATTGGTCCACCACACTGTGTGGGCGGTGTTTGCTTTTTGCACCTCTCTCTGAACCATTCTATTAATTGAAATGCACAAAGCACCACCCATTCTGTTTTCAAGCCTATATATTGAAGAAGTCCAATGACTAAAATGGAAAAAGGGTTTTTGTGTCAAAAAATATAAACCATGAACATTCTTAAAAGCCTTAATTAACTATTTGAATTATAAAATTGCAATATTAACCAGCAAACTTGAAGTGGTATATAAATCACAGCCTTTTTCTTTCACAACACAGGAGAATGTCCTGTACCTGCCAGTAACGCAGACGGCTTTTTGGAAAGTTTCTGACACAATCCAAACTTGGCAGGCAATCTCTAAATTTAACATTGAATATGTTTACATGGGTGATAGTATCCAGGGCACTGAGGTATCCTTGTCATCTTCTGCACATGTAAACACCATATTATCATGATTTCAGAAACCTTGATAAGATTGAGAAATCTCAATATCCGACCTGAAAGACTGGACAGGTAAACGCCTTATCCAGGTTTGTAAACATTCGCTGATGGGATAGAACGTGGTGATGGCGAGAAATCATGTTACAACTTCATACAATTAAGAAGCCTGGATACTGTTATAATCACATACATAGCGATATGAATAAGTTCCTTGTTAAAGTCACTACCCAAATAATATTAAAACCAGAGGGAGACTCAAAGCCAAAATGTTAATGCATGATTGTGCTCACCTGTATTATGTGATTTGGTTCCCCAGGGTGTTGTGCAGGTTGACGTGATCTGGCATTCATGTCAACAAAAGCTATCAAATAATGTAATACCAACAAAAGAAATGAGTATATATAATGATGGCTGGAGTGGCTTAGCTAGTTGCAACTTATGTGGCAAATTTCACTGTTTTGAGTCACAGGTTGATATGAAATTCATTTCCAGTTTAATTCCATGATGTCATTTCAGTTTGCTGTTTATAAAGGGTAACATTAAAAGGAGCAGCTCAGGACTGAGAGATGAAGTGTAACTGTGAGTTCAAGATCAGCAGTCATCCCATCGTGTTGCTTCGTTGCCACTTGTTCCTGTCCTTAAGCATGCTGGCACGTTCCTGGCAGCCCTTACAGCTGGCATAGCTGCAGAAGTAAAGCATGCTGAGTGAACTAAAGGCTCTCCCCTCCGAGCCTGTAGCATAGCTCTTTGGCAGTGAGAAAGGGGTGAGGACAACGGCTATAGCAGTTTCACGACTACCCCACCCCCTCCTGCTCTGCTAAAAATAGGTCTAGCATATGCCTGCATGCTCCTCCCTGTGTTGCCTCCTATTAAGCAAGTCCTCTTTGAAGCACTGAGATACAGGAGACGAGCAGAGGGAGAGAGAGGAGGGTCCATTTGGTGCCTTTGTGTTGCATCTCTCATCCCTTTCATCTGCCGGCCACAGACGCCAAACCTGAAATGGAATCCTTTTAATATGATTTGGAGACTCTGAAGTGGAGGAGATGATCTTGCTTCACTATAGCAAATGTAATTGCTAATTTGGTTTGGGCAAAGTACAAGTCAGGCCAGTTGTGATAAGTTCAGATAGTAGTATCATGATAGTTCTGTTCTCTCTAGTGTAGTGCTGGGCTGCTGGTGTGCACTGATAATACCCTGTCTGAATTGAACCTCAAGGCAACTATTCAATACAGCCTTAGTTGGTCATTGATTATCTGAATTGATTGTGGCACTGACCAGCATTGTTTGCCTAGTGATATTGTATTGACACTGTTTTCAGTGACTTAACTTTTGTTTTTTTCTTTTTCCTCTCTCCCGTTTCATTATACCCTCCATACCTGGACTACATCCTTTCCTCTTCCTGTCTATGTAGGTTGTATGCCCAGTATTTCTGGTGAGCTTGGTGGCAAACAGTGCCCATCAGGTTGGCACTGGCAGAAGGAGCCCACAATGAGAGGTCTGGTTCTGGGTGTTTGCTGGCCAGTATAGATGCAAATATGCTCCGGTCGTCGACATCCTGATGGACCGAGACACCTTCTCCCACATCCGCCTGTGGTGCCCACGCCCCTTTGGCACCTACTCCCAGAACAAAGCTAGGAGCCCAGGCTCAGGGGGCAGCAGTGGAGGTGGTGGCGGGGCAGGTTCCCCCTCCCTCTGCAAGGCTGAGCCCACTTCAGGTGCCAGAAGGACAGTGGATGGCAGTGAAGATGGAGGGATGATACTGGGGGTGCAAGAAGAGAATGGCGAGGAGGATGTGGGCTCAGAGAACACTCCGCCTCAACCGGAGCTCGAATCCAGCTCCATAACACAGAGCCAGGCCCCAGCACCATCTTCGGCCCCTCCCTCACCACCCTCTTCTGAGCCCCAGATGGAAGATGGCCGTGTGCTGTTAGACACCTGGTATGTCATTAAGCCAGGCAACACCAAGGAGAAGATCGCCTTCTTTGTTGCACACCAGTTCAGTGGAGCAGGCCAGCCCAGACCCAGCGCCATGAAGGTGAGGAGCTGAAACAAAGTGTGATTTGCTTTTTTATTTTAGATTTTAGTTCAGTTTGGTTATTTTTCAATTGAATATGAGTTTTTTTCCTTTTCTACAGGTTAAAGGTAACTGGGCAACTGACTGCAGTAAAGCCAAAAGACGAAGACGATGCTCTTCCTATGATCCCCCGGCACGTTCCCAAGCTTCACAGCCACAGCTGAGCCAAGACTCCTCCCTTGCACCTTCTAACCCTGATGAGCCACCACTGGGAGGGGTAAAGGAAATGGACCTCCTGTCTGTGGCAGAGATGGTTGCCTTGGTTGAACAGAGGACTGCCATGGCCCTCCAGGGGATTGTGGCTGTTCATGGGAACCAACACCATCCTCAGCCCCATACCACAACTTCCAGTCAGGTCCTTGCCCCACACCAGCACACCCTACTCCGGGGCACAGTGTCAGACCCTGCACGTATGGTGTTTGTGTCAGACAGTTCAAATAGCCAGCTGTCTGATGAGACCCAGCAAACATCATCTCCCATCCAGACAGACCAGGAGCTGGAGGAGCAGCAGGAGTCATTTAGGGTAGCCCAGGCCATTGCGCACTTTGAGTCCCAGAACCTGGAGAATCAGCTCCATCTTGGTTCAAGAGTAGATTCCTCTAATCAAGATAGAGAAAAGGAGTGTAGAACAGGAGGGGAGTCCGGCATTGTCACCCCTCCTCCTCCCCCCAGTCACAGTCACGGTGAGGTTAGGATAGCTTTCCGAGTGTCAAATCTGGATCCACGGTCTCAGCTGGAGCCAGCTGGTAGGTCCCGCTGTATGTTTATGAGCTGTGGTGGTGGAGGTAACCAGGCAGCAGCTAGGGCTAAAGAGAAAATCACCTGTGACCTCTACCAGCTTGTCAGCCCCTCATCAAGAGACCCCAGTAGCCTGTTACTTGCTGCCACCACTGCTGCCCCCAAACCCGATGGAGACCACCATCACTCAGATAGGCCAGTCTGTGGCAGCCCAGATGCAACCCAGGAGATTTCCTCAGGGGAGAAGAAATCTGTGGGTGTGGGGAGGGAGCGAGTGACTGGATTCCATGTGGAGGTTGTGGTGACAGGTGCTGTGGATCAATGTGTGTTTTATGGTAAGGACAGTACAGAGAATGTGCAGGAGGAGACGGTGTGCTTTGCTATGCCAAGTGGGGGAGGCAATGGTGGAGGTGTAAGTAATTCCACTGACCCTTCATCAGATGATCCCCCTCCTGGACAGCTCTTCTTCCTTCAGCCCCCCCGGGGCCCTGAGGAAGATGTAAAAGCAACAGGCCCTGGCAGTGGGTCAGGAATGTGTTCTTTGGACTGTGCCAACAACAACGGCCCTGGGCCGGGCATAGCAGTGGGGTCAGGGGAGCGACCAAGTCAACCAGACTCTCCTGGTGTTGGAGAGGACTGTTCAGACCCTTCGCTGTGTCGCCTCTACCGTCATGTGTCCCATGACTTCCTGGAGATTCGCTTTCAGATTCAGCGCCTCCTCGAACCTCGCCAGTACATGCTGCTGCTGCCAGACCACATTATGGTCAACATCTTCAGCTATCTGCCGACACGATCGCTGGCAGCCCTCAAGTGCACCTGCCACTACTTTAAGGCGTTGATTGAGACATACGGGGTGCGGGCAGTGGATTCACGCTGGAATCAAGACCCTCTTTACAGGGATGACCCCTGCAAGCAGTGTAAGCGGCAGTATGAGCGCGGGGACGTTTCCTTATGCCGTTGGCACCCCAAACCTTACCACCACGACCTGCCTTATGGACGTTCCTATTGGATGTGCTGCCGACGTACAGACAAGGACACACCAGGCTGCCGTGTTGGGCTTCATGACAACAACTGGGTCCAGCAGCCTGCTGATGGCTCTCAGCCCATCCGCACCAAGAGGGAGGACCGGAGGGAGGAGGCCAGGTAGAGAGGAAGGAGTACACCTCACTCATACCAATGCATGTCCTCCTGTGTATCTCCCTCTTATCACTGTTCAGAGGATAAACAGGAGAAAAGTGGAGAACAAGGAGAAGTCAACACTCCAGGACAGTTTTTTCTTTCCTCCAGCACTCCTTTCTTGTATTTGCCCTCAGTGAAGGGAGGTTGAGAGGTGAAGAAGGAAGAGAGGTGTTTCACTCTCCTTGCCTTTTTATCATGCCCTCTACAATCCCTGTCTCCCTGCACTGTGCTTCAGAATGGCACCTTTTAAAAGATCATATACCAGGGTTGGGGTCCCCTCCTGCTGCTGTCAGCCTTCTTTCTGCCTCTTAATCATTTGAGTTTCTGTCCAACTCCATACATGGTTGTTAGGTAATTCATGCGAGAACTTTGCAGTGTATTTGAGTGAGATTAGCATTCATAAAGTGACGCATAGAAATGTAATACCCTAGCCCCTGCTTACTGTTCCCAGTAATTGTTCTGTGTTCTGTGTTGTATCACAATTTTCCAGTTAAGCTGTACAATGGTGCTTCAAGGAATGAGCTGTCCAACAGATGTAAAACTGTTTATTGGTGGAATGTTCAGCGTTGCTTTAGAAATGCGATTGTATAAAGCAAACTTGATTTCTCCCTTGTACAAGATTGCCATTTGTACCTGTCCTGCACCATAGTTTCTATTTCTCTGAATGTGCTGTAACGTTGTACTATATTGATCAGTCCCCTGATAATGCTGCTGAAATCATTGCCTGTGTCACTGATGTTAATTTTGATATAGCCATACCATTGGTTAATGGCAGGCACAGTCTCCCTGTATTAGCCAGTCTCACTGGCCACTGAGACTTGTTCTTGTCATTGTTTCTGAGTGGACCCTAACCTTGCTGACCAGCCATAAAAAGGAGCCTCTGAGTACTTTCTGGTTTACAGAGAATTATGGGAGATGGACGTTACACGAGCAGTAGGATTGAATGGGATTAAAAGAGAAACTTGATGTCACTTTGGAAAGGCCTGATGTCACTTTGTATGGTTTGACTGACTTGCTTGTTTGCCATTTTGTTGCTGTTTTTATTGGGGTGTGTGATAGAGAATGTTTGCTGTTGTATTTGGTTTTATTCTTGAGGACTGTGTTCTCCTTGTATCAGTTTGTCACCCTACTGAACCTGTGATTATGCTATTTTTTTTCCTTTTTTTAAATACCCCATCTTTGTTTTAACCCATAGCTCTCTTTCTTTCCTTTCTCCCCCATCCTTCCTTCCTCCGATTCGGCAGAGGGCAGTGTTTGCCAAAGCTGTCATTCATGCTTTGAAGCAGGTGAAATCACCTACCACAGACTGCAGAAACTCTCTACACCAGCTTCCAGCCTTAAAAGCCCCCTACCTCTTACCCACCCTGCAGGAGACTGAGGCGTCAGATACCTCAAAGAGTGTTGGAGTTGCACATGACCCTGTAAGTGGCTAGGTTTAAGACATTCGATAGACTCCGTCCAGCTCTACTGGATCCACCCATAAGTCTTTGTGTGGGAGTGTAAGATGAACAGTGTCTGGTGATGGCTCTGACTCTTCATTCTTGGAAAAATCTCCCCTCCTCCCCTGCACCCTGCTTTTACACTCCCCCCACTCCTGCAAGCTGACAGACTGGACTTTAAAGAACTGATGTAATGAATGATGCTGAAACTGTGCATGGAGGTGGAAAGATGGTTGGGTAGTCATGGGAGAACTCTGTAGGTTCCAGACGTGTACAATGCTATTGGGAAATATCTGCTTAAATAAAACAGAAGTGATGATTTAAACTGGAAATCAGTGGTATGTGTGTGATGACTAAAAAAGCTTTAAATTTGCTCCTTTGTAGTAATTTCATTTGTCCTAAACAATGACATTTTACCAGTTCTTATCAGAGCTACATTCAGTCTGACAAACAGCCCAAAACAGGTTTCAAGAGTAAAAGGGACAAAAAGGCTGTCAATGCTTTTTCTTTGTTTATCCACCAAACATTTGTATTGCTTAGCACCACAGCACAAACACAAGACTAATTAGTGTTTCACAAGCAATAATTGTCTTTATTTTTATTAACCTGTACACATTGATAAACCATGTACAATTGGGTGTTTCCATTTCTTTCTTGGGCGAAACGTCTCTACGCATCTTATAGCTTCTTGAGGCTTTATTAAGTTCAGTTTTTACCTATCTTCCAAATGTATAATTTTGTCTTCTCACACCTTTTATTTCATTGGTGGAAGGAGACAAAGATTGATTTCTGATTGAATCAACATGTAACCATATACAATAATGGTTTTTCTAACCTGATGAAACATTTTTAGACTGTCCAACACATGCCCTTTAAGAGTGAAGAAATGCAATGATGGTGATAATGTCGGTAGTAGATTTGCAGGACTATTTTTGAAACAAGTTATTTGCA
>OMLM01008038.1:39770-53225 GCA_900302695.1 Helostoma temminkii
GCAGTCCTAGGGCTAAATCTATTTCTTTGATTTTGTTCTCCGCACTTATTAGGTAACTAATCCCTGGATAAGTTGTATGTGAGAAAGATATTATGGAAATTTCATATGTGAGCCCTGTGAAATGTGACTGGTCATTTATATCCAATAGAAGCATTTAAAAGGAGGAACTACTAAGTAAAATATGTTTGTTTAGGACTAAGGTCACAACTATGATGTGTTCTGCTTCAATCTCTCATTGGTTGAACAATTTGTTTAGGTTTGTTGTTTTGCTGCATGGTCAACTTTCTGTTGAGCTCCACTTCACAGATAAATAACCCTGACCTTTTCCTGTAGAATTTGCTTATACAACTCAGCATTTATAGCTTCATCAAAATGTCAAGCTGTCCTAGTCCAGAGGCAGCAAATCGGACCAAATCATGATACTTCCACCACCATGTCTTCAAATTCATATGCCGAAGTGTTTAGTCGTCACTGAACACAGTACTACTTATTTAAGTCAAAAAGTTCTAGTTTGTTCTGTTCTCAGAACATTCTTCCAGTATCTTTCTGTTTTTACAGCAAACTGTAGACAGGCAGCAATGTTCCTTTCAGAGAGTAATGACTTCTGCTTTGCCACTCTGCCGTGTGTTTTTGGTTCAATGTTCTGTTGATGGCAGATGAACTTTGGTATTACTCACTGCCTTTAGTTTCCTAGACATCACCCTCAGGTTTCTTATGAGATTCAGAATCTTGGACTATTACACGCTGTGATCTTTGTTGGTGGACCACTTTTAGTCAGCAAGGGTAACAGTGGTGTTGAATGTTTTCAATTTGTACATGCTCTGACCGACAGTCCATGGATGGAGTCCAAGCTCTGTAGAAATTATTTTGTAATCCTTTCTAGCCTGGTAAGCACGAGCAACTCTTCTTCCAAGGTCCAAGTTATTTACTTTCTGGGAGCCATGACACACATCTACAAACGTGTGTTGTTAAGATCAGACTTTGATAGTGAAGACCTGGATTTCTGTTCTTGAAGCGAAATACTGCGCTGGATTTCTCCTTCACATGAATTTATAATGCTAGAGGTTAATCTACTTTTGCCACTAGTCTAATTCCCTTTAACTAGTTGTGAGACTTGCATGAACATTTTTTTAATGATACAGATCATATTTTTTTCTAAATGGTTTATAAACTTCCAAGCACCACTGTTTGGGGTTAAAGAGCTCCCTCTAGTGAGTGTTGTCGGTTTACTGTAATCCCAGATATTTTAAATAAAGTATGCAGCCTTTCAGGGCCATCTTTGTGATTGAAATAAGAACACAGTAACAATTATTTGGTTTATACTTAATTGGATGATTATTTGTTTTGTTTAAAATATTTCATTTACCATGAAATGAAAACACCCAAACAACATTAATCACAGCTGAATCGTGGTCATTTTATGCTTAGTTGTGTTATTGTTTCTTCTTTAGTACGTTTCCTTCTACTTCACTTCTTTCAATCTCCTCAGGAGGGAACAGTGCGTGTCCCCAGAGCTCTGCAGCCTTACCTGGGTTTAGAAGTCATCGAGAAGCCAAACTACACTCCAGTGAAATACATTGGAACAAACCAGCACAGTCGGCCACCCATGCCTGGTCCTAAGACCAGATGACATTAAGTGTTTGAAGCCAGTCATCATCTAGACACTTGAGGTGGGAGTGAGTTCGTATTAAATGCAAGCAAGTCAGAGAGCAAGTGGATTTTAGCTAATACCTATAAGACCATTGTTACAAGTACATATGATGTTTATTTACAACTTACTACTGGTCTCTCCTGCTCTTCATATTAAAAGAAATGTAATGTGACATTTTGAGCTGAACATGATCTAAATGTATCTGTTCTGAAGCGATGGATCGGACCTCAAATAATGAGTTTACTGTCACTGTAAATATTTGTTTTACATGTTTTATTGTTGAATGTAAGCCTGTTATCAGATAATTAAAAGAAGAATAATGTGGACCAATAAGTAAAAACCTTTTTAAATGTTCTCATTTGTTCTCACACATGCACATAAACATTCAGAAGCCAACAATGACACTGTGACCTTGAGGTGTAGCTGCACTGTACAACATTTAACGGATCTGAAGGTTAAATAAAGTTTAGGCCTGTTATTGTGTGTTACATTAGCAGCTGTTACAAAGCATCAATAATTGATGCGCAAAGTTAATTAAGCCGCAGCTGGAGGCAGCGATGTTTGCACGGACATTGCAAATAGAGCGAAAGCTGTATTAACACTGGGCATATTTAGTGGGATGTGATTTGCAGAGAAGTTTATTGTGTTTAGTTTAAACGTGCAGGTGTTGTTGCACCCCTGAAGCCACCACATGGGCCCTGGACTCACCTTGTGAAGCGCTGACCACCAATATGCCAAAGATCAAACGCTGCGGACCCTCAGACATTTTGTCACCATAACGAACCACCTGACTCTGGCACCTTACCAGGGTTTGGGCTTTGATCCGATCTCAGTCACCTGACACACACACACACAGACCCACACACACACAGTGGTTCTCCAAGGCACAGCTCCATCTCGCTCGGCGGGTGTGCGAAGAAGCTCCAGTCCGTTATTTCAAGGTTATCTCCTGCAGGAGCCCCACTTTTCGGATCCTATGGGAATTCTGATAACCGCAGTTTTCCTTTGGGTTGCAGTCGGAGGTAAGCGTCCATCACATTAATAAAACATCTGGTGTATGTTGTGTATTTTGGGGCGCTTGGCGTGAATTGACGCTACAAAACGCGAGTACAGCCTTCAGCAGGCTGCGCCGGACGCGAGCTTCATCTTTCACACAGTACTACATCAGCTGTCGCCCTTGTTATTATTTCTACCAGCATGAAACAAGCTTTGTAGTAGAACAGACGAAGAAAGAAATGCTTCATAGTAATACTTTATGGAGCAGACCGGAGGTGTATGCTAACCTCAGGGGTTTAGACTAATAGGCTAAACCAAAGCGACGTTACATAATTTCTAAAGCGACCACCTTTCTGTTTGTCTGCTGGACTAACTGTTGTTACTGGGGAGAATGTAAAACAAACAATACATATATACATATTTGACTATTCTGCCTTAATAGCCACCTAGAACAGCATGTAATGCAGATTAAAACTGCGCTTAGCAGCGGAACAGCGCACATGTGCCCCTGCTAAGTAGTAACATGCGCCAGCTGATGTGAAAATCATTAGTTAAAATAATTCCGCACCGTATGAGATGTGAGAACAGGGAAGTCTGGCTCCAGCTCAGACGTGCGTATGGAAATTGGGTTAATATTAGGTTGCGGCGCAGTGCTGTGCAGCAACACAGGCGATAACCTACATAGAGCAGGATAAACTGTTTAACTTCCATGTAACTGCAGTGCGTGAACTTTATAATAACATAACCTCATCCTAACATCGTTCATCTGAAGCTAGTTTCCCCCCAGGACCTGCATCTGTAGATATTAACATGTCTACCACTATATGTCACATTACAGAGAAACATAAATACCATTTTAAATCAACCTATTAATCTCTCAGCACTTAAACGCATCATTTCCTGATGATGTGCCAGGTTTTAACCTAAGATACATATTAGAGTCCAAAACAAACAGCAGCCACTTGACTTGGACAGATGCTTGTGATGTTTTAGAGGTTGGTTGACCTGGGACAGCAGGACAGATCAATAAAGCCAGAGCCAGATCACAGCATTAATTATGAGGCTGTGGTGTCCCAGCTTAGAGAGAGTGGAGCTAATACACGCTCACAGCCTCTCTCCATCACATGGACTTGTGGAGCATTACCAGGCCAAACTGTGGGCAGCTCACGTGTTGTATGGGGGTTCTTCAGT
Source organism: Helostoma temminkii (assembly GCA_900302695.1). Lineage (NCBI taxonomy): Eukaryota > Metazoa > Chordata > Actinopteri > Anabantiformes > Helostomatidae > Helostoma > Helostoma temminkii. Next base: position 43,609 of record OMLM01008038.1, read on the forward strand.
GGCTAAAGCCATCAATTAGTCCTGATCCTGATCTGGCTGTGTGCTGAACAGACTTTAGATCAAACTTGCAGGTTCTATGTGTCACAGTATTGTGTTTGAGTCTCTATGTCCAGTATAAAGCATGGAGTAGTTAATATGGTGTTTTTACTGTGTTCAGCATTGAACAGCTTTAGAAAATGTTTAGTTCACAGATGAAAACGACTGGATTCAGGGACTGTTTGATGGTTTTAAATTTACTATATAATTAAAAACCTTAGTAAGAGTCCATTAGGAATTATTTTTATTAAGTAAGTATGTAAATTGTGATATGTACTGACATTTAGGCATATGGCAGAATGAACAACGGCATTTGTTGTGCTTCAGGACCTAACAGTAAAAGAACAGGTTGCAGGCTGCAGACTGATCATGGATTGTGGTCTGTGCTGACATTTAGATCCTTGTTAGATGGTATCTCTGTGAGAAAAGGCACTGATAGAACTGCTTAGTGTGTCTTTAATGATCTAGTGGCAGACAGGGATTGAAGACTGATTTAGCTCTGGCGGGAAACTACCCGTGAGCTAAATCCTTTGGGAATATCTGCATCCTGTGGAGAGAGAGAGCGAGGGGTGGAGAGCAGGTTAAGCTTCTTTGCGTTACCAAGCTAACAATTAAGTTTACCAAGCTAATTGTGCTTACCTTAATGAGGGAGCAGCTCCACTTGTGCCCAAACAGGACAAACAGTTTCCAAGCAGATCCATCTGCGGTGTTCTGTAAGGTAGCCTGGGACAGTTTTTGCTGCTGCAGAAATGCTAAATATATTGATTTTTATTTCCGGTTTCTCTCTGCTTTCTCTGTTTGCCCCTTCTCTTTGTGCCTCAGTGGGAAGCCGGCCTGTAACCTCACCCCTTAATGATGCAAAGGTCAGAATCAAGTCTTGTTTATTTTCCCAGTCATTCTCCATAATGTATTTTTTATTGTTTGATTAACTGAATATTTTGCACTAGGTTGAGTGTATAATTCAGGAGACGCTGAATGAAGATGGATCACAACACGAGTGTGGCCCACAACTAGCAGGTGAATTAAATTAAATAATATGACATAGTGTGTAATACAAAATATTCACACAATATTCTTTTGTCTTTTGCCATAATTTGTATAATAATCAGTGGTTGAGATTTTGGCGAATGCACAATAACTTTTTTGCAGTTGCCATTACATGTGTTGGTATTATCTGATATGTTTTTGGTGTGATGTGTTTTCAGATGTTAATGTGTACTATCATTCTTTGCAGAGGAGCTTGATGAAGTGCAACGACATCAGGGTCTGCTCAGGGAGCTGCAGAAGTTGGCTGATGATGGTACACAATAATTACACTAACGCACATTTTTCATTTCCCTGAAACAACCTCTTGAACTTAAATTAATGTAAAAGTATTTTTATGTTTTTGTTAGCGACTTAATGTGTTCACACCCAATTACCCACATGCTGCCATATCACGGCAATTTGCACAGCACTGAGTATTGCAATCTGACTTTTGCAGAGAAAGAGAGAGAGCATGAGGATGAGAGGGAGAAGGACCGTTATGAATACAATTTAGCTAATGATGAGAGTGACTTTGAGCAGAGGGATGAAGAAGCGAAGGAGGACAGGGATGTCACCAACTTTGTGAAAAAGACAGAGGAAAAAGAAGAAGACAGGACAGAGGGACAAGACACCAAGGAGAGGATGACAGAGGAGCTGCGAATTGAAGACAGAGAGACAGATGATGAAGAGGATAGAGCCAAGGAGCTAGAGGAGCTGCTGGCTGAAGAGATCACCAACAAAGGGAAGGAGGAGAGAAATGATGAAGACCTCAAAGAATTGCTGAAAGAGTTAAAAAAGAAGCGATATGAGGCAGTGAAGGAGAGGGAAATTCAGAAAAGCTCTACAGTGGAACAGAAGGAGGAAAAGAAGGCCAAAACGAATGAAGGAGAAACAGAAGAGGACATAGAGAAGCAGAGGATTGAGGAAAGGCGGAAGAAAGAGTTGGAGCTGATGGTGGAGAAGGAGAAGGTGGAGAAGGAGCTCAATGAGCTGCTAAAGGAGCAAGACAGCAAGAGCAAGCCAGAGCAGGAGAGGGAGAGAAAAGAGAAACAGGAGGAGCTGGACGAACTTGTAAGGAAGATGAAACGGGTGCAGGAAGAGGAGATGGATGAGCAGGATGGGAAGAAAAAAGACGGCGTGGATGAGAAGGTGGAGGCGGGACAAGGTGAGATGGAGGGTGAAGGAGAAAAGGAACCCGATGAGAAAGCAGAGAATGAAGTCAAGAAGAATCAGGAGGCAGCGGAGGTGAAGGAGCCGCAGCAGAAGAGAGTGATGGAGAAAGCGAGTGATGAGGCCACGCAACAGTTTGAGCGGGAGAGATACAAGGATGAGGAAGAGGAAGATGAGGAAAATGAGGATGAGTATGTCAGAGAGGATGGGGAGGGGCAGGAGGAGGAAGAAGATGAGGAAGGTGAAGATGAAGAAGATGAAGGGGAGGTAAGTGGGTGCAAATAATATGTGACTGTATTACAGTGTATTTATTATGTCCAGTATCTAGGCCCAGTTAAATATTTACTGTCCACAAAATATGAAATGAGTGGATATGACTTGAATCTCTTTAACTCTGTGGCTGAGAGTTCAACCCAGTTCTCCAGGCTGCCTCTAGTATTGTTTGATCAACTGTGATAATGTAGCATTACTGAATGTACAGTATTCAATATGGTTAAACATACAGAACATATCAGTTCATGTGTTAAAACCCAACCAACAACAAAGTCAACATATACATATTCAGGATGCGACACTACTGAATGTGCTATAACCTAAAACATTACCATGTGCTCTATAATTCTGTGTCATGTATTTTCATTTTTATGTCTGCAGGAGCTGTTAGAGATTGAAGCAGAGTTGCGTAAAGTCGCTGCAGAGCTGCGGGAGCTTCGCAGAGGATAAGACCGCTACATGTATTCACAATCACACATTCAGCTCACACATTTTCCACTTAACAGCCTTCAAATCCCCACAGCACTCAGTGAAATGTCATCAGATGTGAATCTGTAAATGGATAGTAGTAGAAACTGTACATACTGTTGTTTCATTTCAGCTTTTAGATCACCTGGAAAAGGCCCTTGCTGTTTCCTCGATGCTCGTTTGAATGGAAATGATTAAGGAAAAAGAGATGCAGTTTTTTAGAGAATCTGAAAGCTTGTTGCATCCATGTGTCAGTACCTGTAAATGTTTGTAAGGTAGACAGAAGATTTCCCTTCAGTTGTAAATCACCATGGATGCAGAGCATTCATATGTTAATTTCGACTGCAGATTGCCAACGCAAACACCGTCATCAAGTCATGAATACTGGCAATCAGTGGTTCTTTTCTCTGAAGGTATCATCCTTGATTGTGTGTTTTTGGGGAAATCAGATTCCCTACTAAAATGTAACGTGTATTTCAGTATATATTTTGTGCAATAATTGAGAACTTAAGTGTACGCTGACTGTTAATGATATTATTGATATTTCTACAGAGGACTAAGTCATTATTTCCTCTTCATTTCTTTGATGATAAAGTAGAAACAAGGATTGTGTTTCATTTGGCTCACGCACTGTTAAAACCAGACTGTTTGTGAAGAACTGGGGTGACACATACACAAAAACACAGAAGAAGTTGACTTTAATTCTGCACACGGTCGCGTATGGCACATGATAAGTTTGTCTTAAGGGTGGTTAGTGTGTGGCCACAGGATGTGATGTACTTAGTGCTTACAAGGTCTAAAAGTGTCACTTCAGGTTCTAAGCCAGCTTTGCACTCTTATCTTAACAAGCCAAGGATGAGTCAAAGGAAGAGGGAGACACTAAAGCCATGCTGTTGTCCTTTGGTAACAGCAACACTGACAAATACATCGATAATTACTCTGTAGTGTTACATCACAGTTTTCATGGATGTCATGTCATTCGTGTAAATATCGGACATCATGGTCTGTAAGCCAAGGTCATAGGACATATGATGCAACGGCGCCCCCAAGAGGATTCTGGGTAGAAATGCACATAGTGCAAGATTAACAGGGTTACCAATGGAGGCCCACTTGTGCAATAACATAATATAAACTACAGCACATGTGAATGCAATAACTAGCCAAATACTGGATAATTTCATGTATTTAAATATGTAATCAAAGTGCGTCATATAGTTCTCATATAGCAAATATAATCACTCCTTTTTCTATACAGCCAAGATTTACAATATATTAATGTATTTAAACACTAGCTGGTCAGCTCGTGTAAACACAGAGTAATAACACACATTATCGCTCAACGCTGATGAGCTCATTACTGTCTATTCCAAAGAGGAGATACTTGTTCACCTAAATGAAAAATGAATGTACTATAGTTTTCTTTTTCTATAGAAGTACAAAATGTTTCCACAACATGTATCTAACAAAACCAGCAAGAACGGTATAGGGGTAGGGGGTGACATACTGGTTATGGAGGACATTTCAAACAACTGTAAAGTAAAACAAAAACACCATTTGTAATATTACTGGCCAATCAGAGTGCTGTCGTTTGTGCCTGCTGTTTTTTCTTCTATGCTACCTGTCAATAAATAAATAAATGGAAAGTGTATTAAACTATTATGTGTCTTCTGTTGGTTCTGTTTTGCTTTAGTTAAAAGCATAATAGCTTGAGATCCCAAACTGATGGCCAGACATTCTCCTTCAGGGTCAGCAAATACTTTTTCACAGCACTGTTTGTGGCCACATATTTAAATAAACATTTCTCTAAAGAACCGTTTCACTGTTGGTCCACGTTTAACATACATGCAAAATTGAATTTACTGATTAATAACACGTTTGTAACTTTTTAAAGCACACTATGTCTTCCTGTCTGAAGGGAGAGGAAAAACTTGAACTACAATACAAACGTACAAAGAGCAAAACTGGGTAGCTAAGAAAAAATGGACAGGGGATAGAGCAAACAAAAGAGGACATCACAAAAAAAAAAAGAAAAGATTTGTAAAAGGAAGGAAAAGAAAAGGGTAGAAGAGGAAAGGGTAAGCTGTGACAAAAGAAGAGAAAGAAAGGTATGGAAATACTGCATATATAGTCCCCTCTAAAAGCACTGGGATAACGTCATGTGTTTGTTTGCCATGCACTGAAGACAACTGGGTTTAAGATCAAAATATAAACATAAAACAAACTTCTAATTTTCAGCTTTTATTTCTGGATATATTAAACAAAACAGAACATAGCACCTCTTCTCTCATATCACCTGTAATAGAGCCAAATGAGTTGACGGAATAAATGCTATTCACATACTGAACATTGGGTGTCGCTATTTCAATAACTAACTTCGGTATATATGTAACCTGTACTCTGCGCTTAGGTGTTTGACCCGGAACAGCAAAGTGTTTTTGCTTGTACTGGCGCGACACTGTAACATTGTAGCAGTTTGTTCTGACTTATAATTGCAACTTTATTGGAAAATTATGGAACTGGGCTTCACTGGTGCTTTGTGCAACAAATAAACTGTCTTGTGCAAGAGGAACACATTACAGTGAGATAAGCGTGTCAACCAGGTTACTCCAGGATAGAACACCATAGCAGCTTAAGTATCAAGACTCAGCTCCTATATCACCTAAATTTAAGAGCACAACTGTGTCTTCACTAAATCTGCAGTACCCAGAGATTAACACTGAATGAGATCAAGAAAAGTATATGTACAAATTAAATTATTATTGTTATGAAATGAGACAAGGACAAAGTGAGACACTTGCCTCAAGTAAAATGAGCCATGTGTCACTTTGGTTATGCAAACTGGTATAAATTGAGAATATATGTGGTTCTGTTAAATGTTAGTAAAGTAAAAATACAGATAAAAGGTCAAAAGGTTGTGATCTCATTTGGTAGTACACAAGTCGTGCACGTGTTTGTGCAGTGCTCTCCCAACTACTGCCGTATGTTAACTTCTTTAAAAACTTACTCCACATATGGAGTCACACTGATCTCAAGTGTATCTAAATACAGAAATCTTTATTTTAATGTGATCACTCTGGTGCAATCTGATGTTCAACAATTAAATGGGTTTGTCATGTAACACTAAATCCTCAAATGGACAGAATTTTCATTGCCACCGATCAAGAATTACACATCTGTGTACTCCAGATAACGTGTAAGTGCGAGGATGTACCTGTTCATACCATATTAATTATTCTGACATATACCCTAGCACAGTATTGAAAAAACATTCAATCAATATAGTCTTAAATTTGCCATTGCCTTCCTTTGAATATGTATCAAGGTGCCCTGACATTTAATGTTTGTGTCTGAGGTGTCACCAGCAGCCAAGTGACAGCATGGGCAGACAAAGACAGAGATGTTTGAGTCTGTGCCTCCTCAATCCTTCAGTTCCCCTGATATTTATGCAAAAAAAAAAACCAACAACAAAAAAAAAACTCTTTTGGCAAGTGCTCATACAGAGTCCAAATCCATAATTTCCGCTCACAGGTGAGAAAGCAAGGGATCGTGTGACTGGCAAAGTGTGACTTCCTTGTTGGTGCCATCCAATAAGAACGAGCGAGGCAGGTCATGGAGCTGCAGCTCAACTGAAAGAGAAAGTAAAAATCTGTCAGGGAAGTAACTCCATTATCCTGCTTGTCGTTCAGTAGCAGCACAGGCATGCTGTTTACTGTTAACTGACCGTCTAAAACTAAATAACCATCGCTAATTGTGACAGATATAGAGATAAAGACATTAAGTGCTGTGAAATTCACCTGAGGCCACGAGGAGAAAATGTCCCGCGGTTCAAACGCAGGTTTCGACCGACACATCACCATATTTTCACCGGAGGGCCGCCTCTACCAAGTCGGTAAGAGAGACCTTTTCTCCGGTGTTTTAGCTAATCCTGGAGCATGCAAACAACACAGCAGAAAACTATTAATATGCCGTGGCATAAAGTGTGTTGAGACAATGTCACAAAGCATCATAATGTAACTAAAATGTGTCCTTCTTGTTCTGGAGTTCTGTTAGCTTCTAAATGTGACAACTCATGCAGCTCTCTCCCTTTTTTATTTTTCAGCTGAAGTTGAAGAGTTTTAAGTTTTAAAGCTAACCTAACCTGATACACTCTATAAGTATAAAGTTATGAAAGTTTTATGTTTTGACTGGTTACAAAGTGTTAAATTGGTTGGTAGCTGTGTTGTAGCTGGGCGGCTTCTTACAGACGTAGTAGCCATGCAGATAATGGTTCCCCAAAACTGTCTTTTTGTTGGTGAAGCAGTGAATATACAGTACCATCTTCAGCCATCAGCAGGATTCATACTAAAGTTTTTATATTTTCATATATTCTTTTTGTGCTGTCCCGCAGAGTATGCCTTCAAAGCCATCTCCCAGAGTGGACTGACAACAGTGGGGGTGCGGGGGGCAGATAGCGTCGTGGTGGTCACACAAAAGAAAGTACCTGTAAGATATTACACACACACACACACACACACACACATTCAGGATAGTGATGAGTTGAAGCGAAACACAGAAGCCACAGGAGTCATAAGTCCAGCTTTCTGCTGACCTGACAGTCCAATATGGACATGGTGATATTGTTAATACTCATATTACCAAGCTATTACTTTAATATAGAAAAAATGCAGGAGGAAGGTAAAATTTTAGCATTTTATTATTCAGACTGTGGTAATTCCACCTCTGTGAAGCAAAGTTGATATCATGGTACAGACAACATAGAGGAGACATGATGTTTTTGCTGAGGTTCCTCATACATACTATTTTCATTTTTCATTTTTTTTCTTCACTGTTTGTGTTTGTGTTTGTGTTTGTATGGTTCTCCAGACTTTATGCTGATGTATCTTGTGTCCAAAAAAGTATTGACGAACAGTACTATTTTCACATCACTATTGATATTGTTAACACAAATATTTGTTATTGATTTTAAATTGTCACGTGTCAGCAGAGACACAGTCCATAGATGCTTTAGCTATGCCTTCTGCTGTATGCTTTATTCATCACAGTGAATAACACAGGAACAAGCCAAGACCAAATATGGATTGAATGTGCATAAAAGGAGAACTGAACACTGAATCCTAGGACACACGTGATTTAATAATATATCTTTATAAATATAGCCAAACAGTTAAGTTGTAACTACACCATGGTTGCCTCTCATTAAAAACGTTATAAATACAGTGTTTGTATTTTTTGATATGCGCTGAAATATTAGAGCTTAGTTACCACAACATAATTTTGTAAGGAGGATGTCTCACTGTGACCTTTTACAACTGCAGGACAAGCTGCTGGATCCTTCCACCGTTACCAATATGTTCAAACTGACTCCTCGCATTGGCTGTGCGATGACTGGACACAGTGGTGTGTACACAAATATACCTGATTAATTGCTGTGATTTCAGACACCTGGCATTTTCTGTTTCATTATTCCATAAACATTTCCAGTGATTTTCCTTTCTCATTACTAATCTGTTAGATTTAAGGGTGGACAATGGTGAAAGGTTCAGTCTCTGATAAAGTTCTTATTTATTAGGTGTCATTGACCTTATCTCTGCAAGATATCACAGATTCATTTCCGTTAAAAAGCTACATATCTTGTTTCTCTGTTCTGTGCTGTGCAGCGGACAGTCGTTCTCAGGTTCACCGAGCCCGGGTGGAAGCTGGTGAATGGAAATATAAGTTTGGTTATGACATCACGGCAGACATACTGTGTCGTAGGTTGGCTGACATCTCCCAGGTCTATACTCAAAACGCAGAAATGAGACCACTAGGCTGCTGTGAGTGGGGTTATTAATTTCTGACTCTTACTTTTTATAACCAGCTCTTTCTTTTATGTTAAAACTTTTTAACATTTTTACCAGTACCAAAAAAAGAAACATCAACTAACATGTAAAACTTTGCAAGACGTTATTAGAAAATGTCTACAATATATTCACATAATATAAGCAACATCATCCTTCTTTCACCATTCCTCTTCTTCCTTTTGTGCTCTTCTTCCAGGCATGATCATGCTGGCTATTGACCCTCAGCAGGGTCCTGTCCTATATAAATGTGACCCAGCAGGTTATTACTGCGGCTTCAGAGCCACAGCGGTCGGGGCCAAGCAGACGGAGGCTAACAGCTACCTGGAGAAGAAACTGAAGAAAAAGCCTGAGTTGACCCACGACAGGACAGTACAGGTAGGGGTGTGCGATATGAAGATATTAAATTGTGAACATTTAAAATGTGTCCATGATCTGCCTTTACAGCAAGATTTTTGGTATCATTTTGTAAAGCACAGTCCAAATCCAACATGCAGTGCAGCATGATGTACCTTATATTCACTCTACAACAACATAAGAGGTGGCATGATTGATGACAACATGGAGGAGTTAGTTTAACCATCATACAGATGTACAGTTTTACTGCCACTGTTGCTTTATAAAGTGGCCTAATAGTTCCCTATATGTTAACATAGTTTCAGTGAAAAGTACAAAGTAGTTGTGTGGTCACGTGAATGGTTCATGTTAAAATCAGGTGACGGTGACAGTGAGTGGAGAAACCCCCTGATTAATATATAAAAAATATATATAAAATAAATGAATGATTACTGTGCAGGCGCACAGGTG
>OMLM01008039.1:0-13923 GCA_900302695.1 Helostoma temminkii
TTTAAATAATTATTAATTACAGACTGCACATCACTTATACTTTTTGCACAACAGAACCTTAAGATAAACATTTTTGTGTTTCCATATATGACGTAAAAACCACAATTCCAGGCAGGCTGTACTTTATGCCGTATCAGCAGGCAGTCAGTGGTGTGACGCTATCAGAGCAGGAGGTATGCTTCACCTGGATTTCCTTCATCACCCTAACGCCTCAGGCAGCAACCAAAATGGCACGTAGCTACTGTTAGCACTCAGCATTGTGGAAAAATAACAGTGGGCTATATTGATATAAATATATTTCCTCCTGTAGTTGGCCCACCAAGTTTTTCAACTGTGTGTTTATTTTCTTTGTGGAGCCCCAGTCTTTGCTGTGCAAAGGTTGCTTTTGTTTGTGATGTTCCTGCAGAACAGCTCAGCTGAGTGTGAAGTGCTGGGATACAGGAAGTAGGATTGCTCTTTAACCCAGGCCTTGTGATAAATTGAGACACTTAACAATAGTGTATCCTGCGACCTGGACCTGGAGCTGCTGACAGCGGCTTGACCACAATGTGTATGTCCTCTTCTTTTCAAGGGGTCTCATGCCATCTCCTCAGCTCTACAAATAGAATGATGATACAAAATGTAAGGTAAGTTGCCAAATAATCCAAATACAGAGATCCTGATGCTTCACAGATTACAACTGAGATCTATTTATACATGCTTCTGTGATTTAGAAAGTTAATGTATCATGAATGCCTACAGTACATCGCATCTCTCTCCTCTAGTTCTCACACACATTCACACACACTCTGCCCTACCTAGCACCTATTGTGTCCTTGGTATGTAATGAACACTGTAAGGCCAATAATAGTGCTAGCATATTGCACAGCAGAAGTCATTTGAAGTTCACAGTTCAGACAGAGTAAGAGAGATGCACACATACCCAAAACACAACCAGCTGTGGTGCTGCAGTGATGAATGCTGCATCAGCACTATCAATAATACACACACACACACACACACACACAGAAAGAAAGAGAGAGAGAGAGAAACCATTATCCAAGTTTTAAGTTTCACTCACAAACACTTATGGATTATTACTAAAAATCTGACAAAGGACAGGGTTTGTCTTTGGGATCCAGATTTCACCGCAACATCCATCTGTCAGCAAACCATCTCCATTATCCTTTGAATCTGAAGCATGATTTAGCGTAGCACAATGCCACATGTTCTTAACACTACAATAGACTGCTGACCCAGAGCACTTTACACTACAAGTCAGTGGAAAGTGTGCAAAAGTTTAAAAACTTTGTCTGCTTATTTGTGGTTTGCCACAAGCATCAAGATCACATTGCTTCTAGTTCCTCATATGGCAATATAATGTCCCCCTGTCTGTAGTCACTGTGGACAGGCTAGTCACGTATATTAAATAGAAAATATAAAATTCATCAAACAGACAAGCCTTAAAATTATTACCTCACCTGTATATAACCTTCATGTCTATAGTGCAGTGTAGTGTAAGAATTTGTTTAAAAAAAGATAAATGTGTCAAAGAAACATTCTTAATGCTTTTTATAACTTCACCTGCTGTGAATTTCTGTGCTTTATTGTGACAAAGTCTACAAAATCAAATGGTTTAATGATATGCTGAAATTATACTTTTCACCATTAGAACATCCTAATAAGAAGCTACACACCGTGGGTTTTGCTTAAAAAGAAATCCCACATTAATTCCCTTAATCAGCATATGGATCAGAAAGATTTCCCTTCACACAACTCGAGACAGCCGTACCTATTCAAAACACATTAGACAAAGTGTGACACCGTCACGGTAGCAGATGTTCCTTACATTTCTCCCCATTCCTAACCTATTTCCTAGTCACTAAACCACCAAACCCCACTCTCTCCTTTCACTCTTCCCTCTCCCCAACAGCACACAAACCAGCACAAGACAAAGAGAAACAAGATGAATTAATACCAAAAGGGGTCCCTGCGGTATTGAGAGGGGATTGTTTTTTGTTCTAGTTGAAAATATTTCTCACTTTTTAGTGGAGCACGCTCTGCTCCCACATGTATTGTCTGGCTGTGATCATGTGTCAGAGCTGTACAAGTGGGATGTGGGGCCGGGTGCCCGGCAGGCTTGTCTGAAGCAGACGGCTTGTTTGCGTGTACTTAACAGCTCCTCACAGCTGTGTTCTCTCCAAATGTAACAGGAGAAGACCTCATCCATCAGAAAAAAGACATTCTCCCTTTCCCCCTCCTCTTTTCTTACTCCTCTCTTTTTCTTTTTCCTCCCCCAATTTTTTGTTCAAGTGCTTCCATTGCGAAAATGTCAGCAAACAGGCGAGAGGTCGCGTCAGAGGTCAACCTGTGAATCGTAGTGTTAGCCCAGCTTTTCTCTCTTTTCAAGAGGGTGTGCATTTCTCAAGAAGTTGCTTATGAGCAAGTTATCCAGGCTCAACACATGTTGGCGGTGGGTGAAATTGGATTGTGCCTGTGACAACACCGACACTAACTGTCTAAAAGTAACTTGCCTAATTTTGTTTAAAAGAAACTTTGCCATTAAATATTTTAGCTCATGGTTTGAAGATCTCTGAATGCTCTTTGGGTCAAACGTTCTAATTACGTCTTCTCTGGCTAAGGAAACATAAATAACATAAATTAAACATGTTTTCAAGGTGCAGCTGGTCAGAATTCACAACACAAAATGCAGTAAAAAGTCTTATCCTATTGAATCTGACCTGCCCTCCTCTAAAAAAACGAACCATGTCTTGTTCTCAGGTTAATGGCTGCAAACTGTCACGTCGTTTCCATACACATCATACTGTCATTAGTCACTAGACGTAGATCGTAACCTTTATACCTCTGATTAACCCTGAGGGTTGGAGAGGAGGTGGAAGTTTCCAAAGACAAGAAATTCAACTGAGGGCTATGCTGACTTTCACCAAAGAGGCCCCTCCTCTGGTCTGGCTCAGTGGACAGCCTGTAAATGTTTCACTTTGATTTCACATATGTGACAATAAATTAAGGGACATTTATCAAAGTTGCTTTGTTGGAGCGTGACAAAAGCCACTTTAAGCATAAATCACTGCAGCAAACAAATACCTTCAACCAGCTTCCACATCATTTGAAGTTGCCAACTAGGATTTATATACAGGGATTAATGCATTTAAATATATTTCATGTTTAGCTGTTAAGCATTTTAAACAATAGGTTCTTGTATAGAAGAGCTTATTGTACACTAAAAACAGAAGTGAATGAACCACCAACATCAAGCAAATGATCCTAATAAAATTAAAAGTATAGAAAATATTTAGGAGATAAAAAAATCACTCTCTCTGCTCTCTATTTATGAGCTGTTATGGAGAAATATATAATTATAATAGTAAGCTCTTGGGCATGAACACATGAAAGGAAAGGAGCTAATCAACACAATAAGTGCTGTAGGAATTTTGATATATGGGCAAATGTAAGATATTTTTACACCACATATTCACATTACGTTAGTGTAAGCCACTGCACCTGGCACATCCACAAACTAAAAAATGTGTTCAAAATTGTGTTGGTATAGTATACGACTAAATAAAACTGATTTAGTGCAACACATAAAGCAAGTTCTCAAACAAAAACAGAACACACATACACAATTCCCACTATACTATAGAACTCATGGAGTGACATGCCAACAAGCCTGTATTCATGTATTGCCTCTCCCTAGCCTTGTCTTCTGGGAACAGACTAATTGCACTAGAACAGAAATAGAGCTCAGAAGTCTGAATGTGCTCATGGAGAAAGGCCCCCAATCCACAACACACCTACCAACCCCCTGCTGCTTCTACTTTTCTGATTTTCTTTATGTCTGTGTAAAAAAGTGCAGATGCAGAATGAAAATGTCACATTTTGAACTCTCCTGAGAGTCCTAAGTCAATTCAGCTGTGAAATCTGAAGTATCTGGGCTTGCGTGTGTGTGTGATATTCCGTTTATATCTATAATGCCTGTGACATCCGCTCATCCAAACAAGTCACAATCATGTGCAGGGCGTGATATCTCCAACTTTGGTGACAGGAAAACTGGATCCTGCTTTGCACAGCGTGTCTGGTTATAACACTGATATTAGAGAAGCTTTTACAACATGCCGAGGGAGTGCTCAATTTCCAGCAGGCACACGAGAACCACACCCCTGTTTTCTCCTGATGTGTTTGTATGTTCTCTTAGCTCCACATGCCCTGCAGATGTAGACAAGAGAAAGGGAGAAGGAAGGGTTTCTGTCCACTCTGGCTGACATACACACTAGTTATCTGCACACAATGGAGTACATGTGCACTCATATAATGAGTACACATACTAATTCAGATTGTCAGTATGTCCTAGGAAAACATGGCTCAGGACATCACAATGTGGATCTCCACTTTGTCGGCTCTATCAGCAAGAACGTAGAAAGGGAGGAGAAGAATGAGGAAGAGCAATGTCTGCTTGGGGAAACTCAGCAACTTTGGTTAGTTGCTTCTAGCAGACCACAGATGTGTCTGACTTGCTGTGTTGGCACACACTCCAAAAAGTGACAGTCTCACAGCAAGGGATGAGATTTGCAGAAGGAGAGAACAACTCCTACCCTCCAATGTACTTGCCTGGTAATAGGCGGCGAAGGAACATTGAAAAAAGAAAAACCTTCGAATGAACACCGCTTTGCGGGTGACAGCCCAAAAACTTTTGGGAGTCAAGAGAGTTAGCACCAAAGTTCCCTGTCAGCCCATTAAAGATGTGAAGCTGGCATCTTGGCCTATTGAAACCATATGTGTGAAAGAATTTCTCTGCTGGTAAGACATTCCAAATACTGTCCCAGAGCCAAAGACTTTGGTGTTAGTCTAATTTAAGCAGTATGTTGGGGAGAGCTTGCCGCTCTTTGATCATGTGGAGATCGTTTGGTACAAATTGAACTAACCCCAGCTCTGTTTCTGGTGGATCACAACCATGGATTTGTTGAATTAAACGCTTCGTTGAATGCAGTCTGCACATGAAAAGAAAGTTGCTCTGAGGAACCCGATAGCAGGTTTTTCACCTAGCCAGTAGGTCCGCTTCTTTTATTACTTTTAAACTCAATCCACGCCAGGTCCACGCTGCTTTAACGAGATGCGGGCTGTGGCCTGGAGGAGAGATCATGTTCTGAGGGAAGACAGGCAGAAATCACCTGGACTATGTAATAGAGAACATATTGCAGAAAAAGTCCTTAACATGTACTATCATGGATCAGACTGTACATAAATACATTCTCTATTCTCAGTTTCTCTGTAACACTTTTGTCTTCAGCTTTATCATGAAACATTCAGCTACAAACTTGTACAATTTTTTAAAATTCTCGTTCTACATTTAAAACAACCTTGAGGTATGAATATTTAGTAATAAAGGGAAACCAGCCTATTATGTGTAGAGAAACATTTGGTTGGGACTGGATATTTTCATGACATGTTTCACCACAGCACCCTGCTGTGTCCATGTGGGTTCACCGTCACACATCGAGGGCAGAGGGGCTGCTTATCTGTGCTATTGATTTTCTCATTGGCTCCGCTCCTCGTTTGGTAAATGAAAACATGCCGTGTGCAGGAAACAAGACTTTTCTCTTGGAGATGTCTGCATGGCCTGAAATGTGCTAGTACACACACAGGACCTAATCTGCTTGCTCTTATAATGTGGTGAGGTGCAGAAAAGATTTACCTATTTGCTGATTGTTTGTTTTTAAACTAACATGGCAAATGTCCCATAATCGACATGCACTTTAACAATCCCACTGGACAGAATGTGGTTCACATTTATGGTGTCCTGTCTGTCTGGTTAGTATTAAAGCCAGGGGGTTAGGATGCCTGCACTTACTATTAGTACTGCTCTGTGCTGAACAAAACAATAAGAACAACAGTGCTGGGGAGGGAAGGTGGAGATGGAATAGGGGGGTAATAGGGGAATTCATGCCCCCTGTGCACATGTGCAGGCCTCTCCTGGCATCAGGTAGGAGCTGATTGATCGTACTTCAAAGCCATGAAGTACTGGATAATTAAAGCTGCAGTATAAATAAATAGCATAGACTATACACAGATTTTATGTTTGATAACAAATGGGGTCTGTACTAGTATTCAGCCTGGTCTTTACTCTGTCCTGAGAATCACAAATTTACATGCCCTTGTAGTAGAGAATAAAAGACATATGGACCAACCTGTGAATAATTAATCGGGCTTCTTTAAATCAGTTTCCTCAGTGTGCGTATGAATTACTTTTAAAAAATAATTAATGACTTTTAAAAATAGAAGATATGGTAAATTATACAAGCATATGAGTATTAATCTTTATATATTTATATATAAATCTTAATATTTATATAATTTCACACTTATATTATAAGTGACACTCTTAGGTGTCAGATATTCTTGATAAACTTCACAAATAACGTGGCTATTGCAAGAATTTATTTTAAAAAAGCCTCTGAATGACTGAGTGAAGTTTAAAACAAAGTTCCCCAGAATTAATTTTCATGGCAGCCACCATAAACCCCTAATGTAAAAATCTGAAAATGCATTGGCTTGCTTTATTTGTGTTACAATCATGGTTTCAAAGAGTCCCACTAAAAGCTGTGTTAATTTAAGGGTATAGCAGACTTGACGCTCAGCAGACACAAAACCTAGCCAATTACATGCAGGGTGACAGTAGCAGTAAAAACACAATGCTGCTGGAACAAGACAGGCTGTGCAGTGGCTACATGCGGGATAGATGTGGAGAGACGAGGAGACAAATCTCCCACTTATGGTTGGTATACACAAGCGCTGTCTTTTAGAGCTGCACAAACAACACTGCACCACAAACAATGGAGTAGCCTGCCACTATTCACTATAGATTGTCAACCCAACCGCCATGTGGCTAAAGGCCACCGCCTGCCTTCTATGCAGGCGTCATGCGGTCAGCTAGGCCACAGGCACCATGCGAGTACAAGAACAGAATCGTAAACCCAAACCCATTGAGTAGCTGAATACACAGTAAGGTCATGTAGATTGGTGGGACGAGTGCCGAGGTGGGACGAGTGGAGAGATTATTGCTTTCAGTGCCACTGAACAGGGGTTCCAACCTGCTTCAAAGACTGGCATTGCCACTTATATAAACTAGAAATGCTGTCATACAACACAGCAGAGAGTCTTTAATAGTTCTTTTACTTTTTTTTTTGCTTCTCTATTCCTTAAAACGTCAACATCCTCCACAGGACATCAAGTCACTAGTTGTTGTTAAACTTTCCATCACAGTGTGTAAAGATTTTGTTTGGAATTCCACAGTACCTGACTGCGTTTTTAACACAGTACTCTGGGGACAGAGGTTGATTCATCTACTGGTGATACAATTAAATATGATCTGGAGTGTCCAGTTTAAGGGATAGAGTTTGTGTGTTTAAATAAACTTAATAACTTTAAATACATTTTTATACACCAAAGCAGAACATAAAAAGTCACAACCAGGACTGTTAAACTCTTCTTAAGTTGCAGCAATTGTTTAATCCGGTCATGTCAATCATGGGGTAAACAGCAGAAGTGAGGTGTTCACATATTTCAACAGTACAGTGTGTACTTGACTGGCCAATGCAGCATCCTGTCAGATGATGTCAAGTTGTGATGCAGAAAAAGTTCCTTCAACTTTTTCTCTGCATCAGGCTGTGTCATTCTAGTGGAGCCCCTTGTGGTTCCTTTATATGCAGCATTAAACTCATACAGCTCAGCCAGAGAGAGGTGGAGGTTAAGAGGGACAAATAGGAATTAAGCAGGGACTGATGTAAGGAATTGTCATGAAGGTGTACACAAGTACACAAGATTAAAAGCAAAGGCTCTAACCAAGGTCCTGGGACTTCAGGCTGTGGCTGTAAGGTCTTGTAGCTGCAGCTGGGCTTAGTGGTTAAAGTAGTGGGCTGGCCTTAATGGATTTGTGATGATGTATCTTTGAATTCTTGCCTAAGACCCCTGACTGGGAATGGGCTCAGGATCCTTATCTCTACGGACATCTTGGCCCAGCTTCAGGGTTTGGGATCTGGTTTCACCTGCCCATGGGAGAAATCCACCAGGACTGGGGTGACTGAGGATTAGTAGAGATGACCCTGGGAGCAGCACAGCAACATTTGAGACCACTAAGGAGAGAAAAGTTGCTTGACCTTGAGGCATGGACAAGGTGAAAACTAAGAGAGATTATTAGATTAGTTGAAGTGAAACACAACACCTAGATGTATCCGTGCTAAAAGAGAAATGTTATGGTTGTTGATAGCTTTATACCAACAAATTAATGAGAGACAAATACTTTAGAAACTAAACATTTACGGGGTTATCTTGCCTTTGATATTTTGTAAGCACAAAAACCCATAAACAGCCTATAATCATACCACTTACATATCTTAACAAAGCAACAAAGCACATCACATGTTATCCAAGCCCTGGCTAAGTGACCCATCTAGGTTACATGAGCAAGAAATTGCCCCAGAGCAAACCAGCCACAGTGATACTAGTTGCGTCAACTCAAGGTCATAGCCCAGCTTCTCTCATGACTGGCCACTGTGTCTTCGGGCCTAAACCTAGCAGACAGATTACAACAATGCTCTCAGCAAAGGCCGGCGCCTGTGCCCCTAATGCTTCTACACTCTGCAAAATCCTGCAACCAGAGAGATCCTAAAGGACTCGTCACCTTGTCTCTAGGCAGGAGCACCAGAGCAGGGAAAGCGGACACTTCAATCATCTTAGGGTCAGAGTTCATGTAGGTCAAATACCTCAGCTGAGACACCCAACCCCTATGTCAAAATGACAAGCATTGGTCAGTATCATGGGCCAGACCCTGAATATACCCAACCCAGTTTCTGGTGAGACAACAGGCAGTGAGCTTACATTGGGATATCAATACCACAGTTCAGTGGTTAGGCTATTGAAGAGTTCATACAAAGGGACTCTCTGAGTGATATGTCAATTATTGTGCAGTGTTAAAAAGTTATACTTCACTTATCATCACTTTTTTACTCCCTCCTCTTAATATACCTAAGTTATATAATTTTACTTTTGTATGAATTGACTTTCAATGACAGGGAAGTTTAAGACAAAAGAGAGACATGTAAAGGGCAAGAGTGAGAGAAAGAAATGTAAGATGCTGAGAAAGGAAAATATACCTTTTGTGCAAAAACCTAAATAGTCCAGTTTTTAAGGCTGCGTTAACAAGATAATCTGAAAGTCAGGAGGGTGTTTTTTTAACAAGGGTGTTTTTATGATCTCTGTTACAATAAAATGAACAGGTAAAACACTGAGTGATTAAAGTTAATGAAGAACAGATATGACTGACACCGTCTCCAGGATCCCTAATGAAAGATTACACTGCACTTTGAAGAGTTTTATTGCCTCTGTAAATCAAGACTAAATACTTATTATTTGAAGAGGTATTAAGGGTGCAGTGCCCATAGTATGTGCTAGCCTGTTTACGATTAAGAAGGGGCAGGAAAGAGCATTGTGGATTTCACTGGGGATTTTATAAGGGAGCCCCTGAATGCCCTGGAATTCCAACACTTGGGGAGTATCCCCTGCAAGCATGTTGTCTGAACATGTACGTCTTTGTGCAACAACACTGTGACATGACAAAGTCTGAGTGAAAGCAGATCATGGTAAACTTGTGTGTAAGTCCTTCAATACCCCTGACATCCCATCTCTGAGCTCTGGGATAAAGAACAAAAGAGCAGGAACAGGTAAACATGTGCTAACAGCTAGCCTGTTACATGTCTGGATTGATGTTTTGTTTAGTTTTTGACAGCCACAAGCCTTTCACCACTTGTGTTGCTGCAATGACTCGAAGAAAATTAAGCCAAAACATTCTTCCTCTTTAATACGTTTTTTCCCACGGATACAAAGAATCAGTCACCTGTTATGTCAGCACAGTGTGTCAGATCATTTGTGGTTTTGACTAAATTTCTTTTTTTTGCTGAGGGCTGTTGACCCTATTCCCTTGGCTGACAGAAGCCAGAACTGAGAAACAGTAATCAGGGTCAAAAACTTTACTACAGGCTCAGGAAAGCCTTCAAAAGGTGGTGAATCTTCTCGATGATAAAACCACATTCACAGTGAATTCACCACTTTTACCAGGTCCTCTAAATGTCAAATGTGAGAGGATTACAACACTGTTATAAATCACACAGCAAGGTAAGCCAGGAACTCTGACCTAATATGGAATGAGCAAAAAAACATTAGTGTGTCTTTTAGGCCTTGAGTCGATTGAAAAGCAGAGGTCAGTTAGTATAGACTGAGGTCATATGCTATGCCCCTGTAAAAATACTGCAGAGCGAGTGGTTTCAATTTGCTCAAGTGATTAAGTTCACGCCAGCTCCCAGTGCACTGGTAAGGGTCATTTGTGCTTGGCTGAGTTACTGATGAAGGTAGGGAGGAGTGATGCTAACTGTGGGCATTGGTACTGACATGGCATTAGGAGGCATAACAATACTATGAATCATGAGGTGTGCTACGTAGGTTTAGTTGAGGTCACAAGAAAATTTAACACATTTTATGTGTGCATCCAGCCAGGCCTTTGTTCAAACTGGATCAATAGCTCAAAGTCAAACACATCAAAACCATGCTTATACAAGTATAGTGGCCTCTACAGTTTGCATTGTTCAGTCAATATAATGTGCCTCCAGTGTCAGCTGACGCATTCCAGCTAAAATAACTTAACATTAACAACAGTAATTTAATCAGCAGAGAAGACACATTCCCCTTCAATACATGCATGAATTCACTTAATAAACCATCTTTATTTGTTCTAAGTGGAAACTGTTGGAATTTCACAAGACTCTGTAACCTAGACTTGACAGCATCTGCCACTAACAATTCAACTGTGTAGACAATTGACAGTGTTGCAGTCATTTTGCAAAGGGGATTGCTGTGCACTGTTTGGGGGTTGGCAGTGTAACACCAGATGTGAGCTGTGCACCGCGGCATCAATAATAAAAAAGTCTCCCTAATCTTAACTCTCTCAGTCACATCAAACCCTATGGTGAACAAAAACACTGTGTCTCAGGTAGCTAAATTATTGATACAACCGCAATTTAAAATCTCCCCACTGCAATTTTTTGCAATGTTTCTCTTCTCAGCTGCAGCTCCTATTGTTGATTTATTTATTTATGTATTTGTTTTCACTCTGTGTTTGGGTGTTTTTTTCTTTTTTTCTGGAGGGGAAGGGTGTTTTTCTCCACTTTTCACCTTTCACATCTTGTGGAATTCAGCGCTCTCATTTCCTCCCTGTGATATGGAGTATGGCGCTTCAGAAACAACTGTCAGGTTGAAATCAAAAATGGGTGGAGTGGGTGTAATATTGAACTACTGAACACAAGCCGAGACTTGAGCGATGGATATGGCACCTGATTTTCCTCCCCTCCACTTCTTCCTTTGCCTTTGTCAGCTCCGGGGGTTTCTCTCTGTAGTCAGAACAATGCGTGGGTGATGTCGGCACTCGGAAGGAGATGTTCTGTACAGCGATTTAGTACAAATGCATCCCATAATGATCATGTTTTGTTACCTTTATGTACCTCCAGCACCAGTTCTTCTCCTCTGGAAATCTGAGCGCCGTAAACAGCTACAGAGGCTGCTCCCTTTTAGCCAGGTATTTACTACTGCTGCTTTGCTCTCATATCATGCTGATGGAGGATCCTCTTCATCTCTCTGCAGCACTTGCACAGCCAGCAGGTGTGTTCAGGGAGCAGACAGAATGCAGGTACTCATACACCACTGAGTTGTGGAAAAATACACTTGCAAATACACTTGCACTTTCACATAACTTCCCTACACTTCATACATGCTTACACAAGTACACATCAACAAATGTGGATGTAAACTGTTTTGCATCAGCTGATACACACTGTTTCTGTCTTGGTAAGCTCCTACAGCTGTTCAGTAGATACAAGATATGTTTGCATGTAAGGTTTTTGAACAGCTTTTTGGCTTTGACACCCAAACGTGTTCTACCGTTTCGCTGGTGTGGGTACTTAAAACAATCTCCTGTCATGTCAGACCAAAAGCCCCTTAGCTTTACAATAACAGAACACATTGACAAAATGAAAACTCATTCCTCCCTCATTTACGCGTCATTTCAGCTCTGACCCTGGCAGTAAAAGATCAAAGAGCTTTTGAGGCCTACTCTTATTTCAGCCTGCTTTAGAAGGACAGCTGAGGAGTTTGGCAGTCCAGCTTGAGCTGTGACGAGAATTTTTCAGACCTTTATCCACAAACAATGAAAACCCTGACTCATAAAGCCAAAGCACAAGGGTTGTTATGGGTTAGAGTAATAGCTGTAGGATCACAGTTGGTTATCTGCACTGACATGTACACTGAAAAGCACTAATTCTTATTCTCTGCTATGCCATTGACTTTTAGAGGAAAAAGAGGATTATTTAAGCAAAATTTTAAATGTTCATTTAAAAATCAGAATCATAATGGTGACATCATTCTCTCTGTGTCATATTCATACACCTACCCTACCTAACACCCCCTTACTATAACCATGGTAACAGAAGAAGCCCCAAGGGTGGTAAATCAATAGCAATATGCCAATCTTTATCTAAGCTACCCCCACTCCCCATCCTTGTGTAGCGCTGTCACTTTAGATCTAATGATCTAACGTATGAAGCATTGATGAGCAGTTGGCTAGTGCGTCACTCTTCATTCAACCCCCCCACAAACACATACAGACACACACGCTTCATACTTTGTTGAAATGAAAGGAACTGAATTACTTCATGTTAATGATACTAGTTTGTAATGCATGTTCAGTGAATATAGCATGATTAAAAGAAAATCATAGGCCCCATAAAAACACAAAGGTGACAGAACTGAGGTTATCTGTTGTAGTTGGAGTGACCACTGTACCGTCCATAACACAAATGGATCAGTATTGACCACTGTCATTGACCTCAGAGACCTCTGCTCTCTAGCCAATCAGCACCAGGCCTTAGGGGCGATTATGACATTTACCCACTCAGATTATAATTTCAAATGACTGTTTAAAAAAATCCCCCTGGAGCAGACAGGGGAGAGCAGTGGTTAGAGGGGAGAGAAAGCAGTCAATAAGAATAGACTTGAAATAATCAATAGGAAATGGACACACAACACAGGCCCTGCAGGCTGTGCAGATCAATAAGCTGTGTTAAGTGGCAGTGATGCTCTCCATTGATGAGCAAATGGCTGTACAGGCTGTGCTTGTTCCCTCTCCCTCTCTTTCTCACTCCAGTGGGTCAACCAGCAGGGCCAGGTGGTTAACCACATGTCGCCTCTAGACATTGCACGCCGGGGCACATTCTCTGATACGCCAAAACGGGTCATCTGGTCTGCTCTCTGCCCTGCCCTCCACCTTCAAAAAGCCCCCCTGCTCCCTGTTCAGAGTTGAGGGGTATTGTGGGAAGTCAGAAGTCTTGCTCTTGCATGGACTGGAACAGTTACAAATTTTTTGACCCATACCATCATTATATACCGTATATATCTCTATTTTGCTATATGCCGTCTGAAGTCAGTGAATGTGTATTTACTATAGAGGGGGCAACTATATACTGTATAGCAAGACGACTGTATGCAGCGCCAAAGTGCATGAAAGAATTGAACTGCAACATCTAAAGATCAAATGAAAGACAAATGAAAGTTATACATATCAGATACACTACATTATAGATCCTTCTGTCTTCAACAAATCTAAAATATATTACTCGCTGGAACAGTCTCTGTTGTATCAAAAAAGCACCTGTTGTGCTGTCCCATTCTGGGACATCCACAACAGTATAAATCAAAGCTGTGCTGTGCACCAACATGTGTATATGAAGTGAAAAGAGTTGTGCAAGGCAATGGGAGAGGGAGGCTTGTGTCTCTCTCTTCAGAGTTGTGTTCATCATTTCCTCACCAGTACTCCATCTTATTACT
>OMLM01008041.1:0-37918 GCA_900302695.1 Helostoma temminkii
TAAATTAGAATAAAAATAATAAGTAACTGGGAACTATTGATATGATATGATATAATCTCACCTTGCTGATCTCAAAGCCAAAGACTTCTTCAAAGTAGGCTGGCTGGCTGATGAGCAGCAGGTAGAAAGTCCAGCTCCTGCAGAAGTTGGCCACAATGATGGCATAAACCGGCATGGAGGTGAAGAAGTGTCTCCATGGGGTTTTAAATTTCTGCCGACACAAGAAACAATTTAGATCCAACGTCTCTCAGTGAAACTGATCAAGTACGAGGGAGTCAGCTGAATGTGGGGGTGTGTATTTACAATACAGCAACGCTACAGAATATACTTGTGTGTAGGAGAGATTTTTTGTGTTTGACTGAGAGGCTACACATAAACATCAGTGTGACATACATGGAGAGGATTGAGAAACGCTGCCGACTCTCCAATTGCATCCTCGATGTACTTCCTCTCCTCCGGTGAGATGGTGGGATGAGCTGCAGGACTTTCATACGACACCAGAATCCAGAACAAATACCAGAATATTCCAAAGCTGCCTGGGAGAGTAAGAGAAAGAGACAGAGATAATTGGCTGGACAGTCAAAGTACTGCAGTAGGAAAACATATACTGTATCTGAGAATAAACATACTAACCATAGACATAGAATACTGAAGGCCACCCAGTGTATTGTACCAGTATCCCAGCTAGAGGCATGGCGACTACAGCCCCAGCATAAGAGCCTAAGAAGGTGTCAAGAATAGAAGAATTTGCACTTTTCAGTTTCATGTTTCTTAATAGTTACATGTTTGAACTATACATTTATAAAGCAGCCACTCTCAAGGTCTCTGCAGATATCACAGATAATTAATTTTAGCGAGATGTGTAGAAAAGATGAAGAAAGTTTACCACAAAAGGCTGTTGTGGCTAATCGACTTCTCTCCAGAGGAGGTGCCCACTTGGCCCAGATCCCATGGCAGGCTGGGTATGATACTCCCTGAAGGACAGGGGAAACAAGCATTCATGTAGGAACAATCTAACACAGAGTCCAAAATGCAAATGTGCACAAAAAACATAATGTACCTCAACAAGGCCCTGGCATATCCTGACCAATATGACGCAGCTGTAATGGCAGCGAGCAGCAGATGGAATCAGCATGTTGAGGGTGGAGGTGGCCACTATGGCAAAGCCAAACACTCTTGAACATACAAAAAACAAACAGGCTGCCTCAGATTCAATATTCAACATTAAGCAAAATGATGATTAAAATAAAAAATATAATCCATGATGAAAGATGATACCTTATGGTCATGGTCTTACTGCTGCATATCCGATTTGTTAACTTTATTGCAAATGTATTTTTACTGTATGCATGATCAACTTTTGACCATGATTTCTTTCAACAATTCTGTTTGGTTTTATACCGTCTGAACGTTTGGAAATTAATAGCAAGAATAAATATAATTTTTACATAGTTACAATTAGCCAATTTATAGTGTGCTAGAATTTAGCTTTATCCATACTGGAGTAGATACTGTAAATCTGAAGATAGTCACCTATTGGCAGCAAATTTTTGACATATAAAGCCACCCGGAATCTGTGTGACAATATAACCCCAGAAGAAGGAGCCGTGGATCATCCCCACTGTCTCAGGGTCCCAGGTGAACTGTGCAGCCTGGGCAAAGGAATACAAATGAGAAAGGATAAACATCATCAAAACAGCAACCAAATGTCTTTTGAGACCCATCTCCATCTTTCTTATTTTTTCATCTATTCCCTAATGTAATGTACTCTAAGATTCTTCATACATTTTGTAAAACTATTGGTATAAATAAATCCAACCTTTGAGTTTCAGAAATGAAAAGGCTTGGGAAAAAAGCAGTAAGAGCAGGAGTTTGTATATTGATTCTTTTTTTATTGTTTGAAACAATCTTTATTTCTAATGTGACTGTCTAGTGCTTACCACAAGTACTTCCTTGTTGCCTTTGTACACAGTGTGGTCATTGACCATGCTCACGATAGCCACTCCAAGGTTGCACCGGATGCCAAATGATATGCAGAATCCCAGTCCAGACAGGATGGCGATGATGTACCGCCTGGGCAAACCAAAGCAGGTACAGTCAACGACTGGCAGCTCCTTCTCCTCCACCAGTTCAGGACGTCCTTCTGCTGATAACTCAATGGTTTCTCCATTGGGCTGCCGCTTCTCAATCAGCCTGGTTGGATACACGGAGACAGAGAGGGAATACAGTGTCTGTACTTTAGAAATGAATGCGGACTCAAAGACGCAATTATACAAAATAACATTTGATTTTATCTTAACCTGCTGCCTTGAAAGCAGTGCAGTTTGGGTTTGTTTTGAAATTTATAGTCAAGTTCTGCAGATTTGCAGACTGACGCTGGTCAGAGTGAAGAACCAGTAAACAACCCAGTAGTGAGACCAACACAGTAAAAGATGAAAGCACTGGTGCATATTTTACAAAGTCTGACTGGAGGGATCTGTATAAATGGTTATATAATTTTTGTCATAATTTTGGGTGCCATATGTATACATACATTCCATGAAAAATAGGAAAAAAGGGAAAGATGGCCCACTACTACAGACCTGGAGACAAAAAACAACATAGTGTGAAAACGGTGTCTGTAAGTGGAATTTCATTGGAGTATAGGGAACACTGATTCACTGCTACTTTAAAAAAGTATAACAAATGTTGCCAGACAAAATGTTGTTTCCTTTATCTATCTTTCTCTGCATCTTTTCTTGTTTTGATGATTTTGCTGCATTTCTCCTTGAGAAATTTACTAACATAAGATGCTCATTTTTTAAGAGCTACTGTATTATTCTGGGGGTATTCAAGTACTACATCCTTTCATCATCCATGTTTTTAACAGCAGAGTTTTTTTGTCTTTTAATGGCCATGTCTAATAGTCTCTCGCACAGCTTCACACATACAAAATGCACCATGTTGGAGATGTGTATGACTCAGCGTGTCCCAGCATGTGGAAGCAGCTGTCACTAGCTAAAGGACAGAGTTAGCCACAATAGCAAATTCCCCAAGTGCCTGCTCCTTCAGGCTACCTGGGACCTGCCATACTGGTCTCAGACACAAAGAGTAAATCTCTGGAGACATCTATCTATATCAATCCTAATAGTAAATAGAGAGAATTGTGCTTGTACTGTGACATGTGGCATGTGTGTAAGTGCACAAATGTCTTAATGGGCCACAGTTTTTAGAAAGCCTGCTTAACCAAGTGTCAGTTTGCACATGCTGTATGTACTAGATGAAGCTGATGGTCTACAACTTGCTGAACTGCAAAACTGATAAAGTGAGCATTGAAAAAATACATCCATTCTCATACACACATTGTATAAAAAATGTGTTTATGTCAACCAAGAAACTTTAAACTATGTTAATTATTTTTTATTTAGTTAGAGGACATGAAGAAGATCATTTTTGTCAAATGGTGAGAGTTATATTTTCCACAGGAGTCAAACAGAGAAATGGGAGGAGAAACCATCTGTGGGTTACAACCTCCATATTTTTTAAAACCACCCCACACTAGTGAACACACATGCATGTTTGCAGCAGACTTAGGTACACGTAAATATTAGATACTGTTACGGGGTTCACACACTTCCCTTAGGTGGATAAGGTCAAACAAAGAAATGATGGCAACGTTGGAAATACATACAGTGTTAAATGTGTATTTATTGTACAAAAAACAACCCAAGGAGCGGAGTGTGCTAAAAATATTTACACTGAAATGTCCCAAATCTGTTATCTAGATGCACACTCAGACACAGTGCGGACACTGTGCACTATCGTGTTATCACTAGTGTGTTATTCATTCACTTTCCATCAGGTTGATCCAGTTAGTCAGTGAGCTAGAGAATTGTGCACAGAAACATATACAAGGATTTGTTCTATGTGATGAGCATAGTTTTAAAAATGGGTTTCAATTACTGAGCTTCAATACATTGTCAGTGCAGGTGGGTACTGCATCAAATGCTGACAATCCATCTCTCTCACGCTCTCAGCACACCCAAACTCCAACATAACTACTTCACACACACACCACCACGGGACAAGTCAGACTCTAACACTCTTTAATTATTGATGTGATTTTGAGTGAGATAAATAATTCACTCTCTTTTACACTATAATCTGTCACCATCTATCTTTCTGTTGGCTTGTCTGTCTGCTTCTTTGCATATACACAGTCCTCTCCATGCAGTTGTTAGTTATGAATGTGGATTTTATTCCCTCCCCCATTTCCACTACAGCAGATTCTGCAAAATCTCTTCATATATTCACACAGTCAAACAAATAAAAAATATAATCTAGTCCAATGGTCTATATAAATTCATCCTCATCATATATTCTATTTTGCAAGTAAAACACAACAGACAACATAAAAGTATTATTTTGTAAAGTAATGTTTGGGAATTTGTAAGAGATTATAAAGACTGCATCCTCTCTTTCTCTCTCTCTCTCTCTCTCTTTCTCTCTCTCTCTCGCTCTCTCTCTCTTTTAATCTGTCACAACATTCAGATTAGGATTACAAAAATTATTCACTTCCGGAAATGAATATGGAGGGACAGACCAGCACCAGGCATGTTTCAGCACAATTCTCTCGATCACGCACACTGTTGAGTCCAAGCTGGGTTTTGATTGAGGTTTTCAATTATTTTGCAAATCAGACTTTCCTCACTTAAATACAAACATTTAATGATTTCTAAAATGTCCAGTTTTTGTTAATCGGTTACAATCACATAAAATATTAAAGTTTGACGAAGAGTGTGATTGTTTCATTATTGTTTCAGCTGTAACACATGCATGATGTATAGTATATTTGCTAGAAAGTGCACTGGCCTCTGGACACGCAGCTTTAATGTATGCACCATAGTGTAGTAAACAAAAGAAATGACATTGTTACCAAGCGTTAAGTTAATCAAAACGCTGAAGTGACACAAGCAAAGTCAGTTATCAGTCAGTTGTTCTGTGCTCACACAGCTCTCCTCCTGTACGAAACAAATCTGCTGACTCACCCCTTGAGTGGAGTTCAGTGTCCCACTTCACAGTTCACAAATTGCAGCAGGATCCTCATTAAACCTCAACACAGATTGCAACCTGACACTTTCACATATGCTACCAGCTAACGAGATTTGCCAAGCACAAAATAACGCTAATTACAGATGCTTCCCAGTTAAAGGCAATTTGGCCCAAGTGTGTGTGTAAGTATCCAAAAATAGCTGAGTAGCTGAGGGTGTCCCTCTGATAATACAGTCTTTTAAGGCAGTATTGAGGAAGTTGGCACAAATTGTATTTCACATTTAATTTCAACCAACTGTGTTGGTTGGTAAACAGTATGTTCCTGAGCAAGATGATACACACATAGAAAACTGAGCGATGTCCCTGGACATTTGCCTCCATGTGCAGCTCACAATACTGTGAACTTCCACTCAGCTGATGTAGTTTTTCTCGTAGGCACAGTAAGAACCTGATTGGCCTCAGCTGGCAACAATTAATGAGCGAGAGAGCATGAGCAGGCAGACGTCCCGTGACCCCAGGCTCTTTGAAATATCATAATTACAATAGTAACAAGCTCAGTTGAGACACACACATCAAACTGAGATTATAAAAATGCCTTTACATATTGGAGTTTAACTAATTTGTAAATATAGTTGTACACACCTATCATTTTTAATTGGGGCTGGGCCCAATCCCACCTGACAAGAGGCAAGAAGTAGAGTACACCCTGGACAGATTGCCATTTTATCACAGACAACATAAACAGACAACAATTTACAATTACATGCAAGTCAGTGTTGCCAATTAATCTAATCTGCTTGTCTTTGGATATGGGAGAAAATACCTGTACCTGGGGAAAAGCCCTGCAGACATGAGGATAACATGCAGACTCCACAAAGAAAGGCCCCAGAGCCACAGGTTAACCCCGACCCTTAAACCCTGAACCTTCTGAGTGGAGTGAATAATCTGCCACAGTCCACACTGGTCTCGACCAACTGCCTTTCCAGAGATTATCAAAACATTCTCCCACATTTACTATTCAGTTGTGTGACAAAATTTATAATTTTGCCTAATCTATGATATTGCCCTCACATATCAGCTACAATGAAATAACAGTGTGACTCTCACATGTTCATTGGTGACCTGGTACTTTTGTTGCCCCGTATATTAAATTCACCAATTCACAGAGCGTTCTGCATAATCCTCACATAAGAGGATGATAGAGATGGAGAAAGAGAGAGAGAGAGAGAGCGAGAGAGAGAGAGAGAGAGAGCAAAATCGACAGTGAAATCTTATGTAACACCACACTCCCTGGTTATTATTTGTCCATATCTGTGTTCTACAATTGATCTTTCATTGTACTAAATGTAAACTGTGCTTTTGTCCATTCATGTTGTCATACCCCTCATGTCTAAAATGATTTTCGCCCCTCAACTACTTCATAGCTGTAATTCAGGTGTGTTTGAAAATATGTGTGGTAGCTTAAGGAATTTATCTCTGTCGTTATTTTGTAATTTTGATAGTGGTGTCTCCCACTTCCTCCGTGAGCGTTTTCACTCTCCCTGAAGAGAACAGATTGGGTCTCGGCGGGACTGTGTCACCCAGGGAGACACCCTCCTCGCCATCCTGTCACGCTGCGTTTTTTTTTCTCTCTCTCTCTCTCTCTCTCTCTCTCTCTGTTATGGACACAAACACACACACACACACACACACACACACACACACATACAAAGCAACCACACGCGTGACCTTCATAGACTGTTTATCTAAAAACTCACCTAGTACAACTCAATCACTTTACGAGCGCTCACTACAAATGCACTTACACACACACTCTCACGCAACACTAAACTCGAAGAGACCATAATATGATCAGTGTGTTACATATTATAATTATGTTAACATATATATAGATATCCCTTTTCATGCAGTGCCCTTGCTTCCCAGTTCTGTTGTGTTCAGTGCCGATATAAAATTCAAACCCAGCACCACATGGTGTTGACATCATGGATACAAACAGCATTGCTGCCAGTTACCAGCCATGCTGAGCGGTTGCAGCTGACTTTCCAGACTGCTCAGCTGAGATAGATTCATCACATGTGAAGACCTTTCCATAAACTAGAGTACACAGAGACACTCCAACACACAGCAACACAGGCTGAGTGACAAAAAAGCTAAAGACATGTTAACCTCTGAATATGAGACCACAGACAGTGTGTTGTGAAATGACTCATGTCGCTAATTAATATAAATTATCATTAAATTGCAAAGGCTTCCAAAATCAAACCCCTCATTCACTAGATATCATGCACATACAGAGGAGTGGAGAAAGCTAGCAAAGCTGTGTCTGGGTGTACTTTAACTATTAATTTCAGAAAACTATTGGAAATACTTCATTGATATACAAAATTCCACATTTAAATGATTCCATCCTAGTGTACTAAAGCCTAAATTGTGAAACATATTGGACATTTTTATTTAGACCACATTTCAGACTCATGTCACACACATGTAGCACTTAAGCACAAGTCAAATTAAAAATACCTGTTATACTGTGTGCAGTATAACATAAGCTCTCCTCATATAGACCTGTGGTCATCAGGTGCAAAATGTCCATAGGATGCTATTTACAATTTTGCAAGTCACGGGTAATAGCATGAGTCTGTGTCTTCTTCATGTAGAGAAGCTGAGTGACAAACAGAGTTAGATAAATGATACTAGGGCACTTATTTAAAGATGTTAAAAGTGCAAACTGCCATTGTGGAGATGTAGAGTGCACCTGACCTTACAGTGCTAAAGTTTATGCTTACCTAGAGGGGTTTAATATAGAAACAGGAGATGCATTCTGATGGAGAAAATGTTTAAATAATAAATGAGCCTCTGGCTGCTTTCATCAGGAAAGATCACGGTTTGTGAGGTGAGGAGATTGCACACAGACACACTCATTTGTTCAAACACTGCAGGGACGCCCTTTGCAAAAGAGGCAAACATGCACAAAAATGCTCACACCTCAAAACATACATCTGTCACATGAACAACCAATTCACTTTGAAACCATCACTTAAACCACTTCCTGTGGCCACATAAACCCATACTTCACTTGCTAATCTGGGGAAACACCCACTAAAACCAATCTGAATCCAATCCCATACATCACATCTCTGATAGCATCAGCTGTGGCTGTGCACATGCAGGGCTCACCGCGAGTAAAAGAGAAAAAGCCGGAGATTGTCTGTTAATCTGGAAGACCCTGATAGGCTGAAAGTTGTCTACACTGGTGTCTCAATGGATGGATGGATGGATGAAGGATGGGGGCAGGAGCGGCTGGAGGAAGTGACATGGGCTGGGATGGAGTGAGTGGGAGGAGAGAGTTTAGGGATTTGCATGGCTCGACAGCTGGACTCAAAAACAGGCTATTTCAGGACGGATTTATACGTTTGGTTGCTACCTCAAATCCTGAGAGAGCGAAAGCTTAAAGCAATAGTTATTGCAGGTCTATCAATGTCTTTAATCTCAGTTTTTTTTAGTGATAAAACGTCTGCAGACCAGATCTGTGTAGCAAACTTTGTACCGGTGTGCAATTTATTTGCATGTATCCATCACTTTAACACATTCAGAGTATAACTAGATATGTTGACTTCTCTTCATAAATAACATCCACTTTCTACTTTGTGTATCATATTAAGGTAATAAAGGTGTAAAGATTTATTTTTATTGTCCAAGGTAAAATCTTCACAACCCAAACATAGTATGATTTATATCATATAAGACAAAACCAACAAGCTATGTAGTGCTTGCCATTATTGACTGAAAGATGACTCAAATGATGAATTCATAACTGAAACAGTTGTAGATTAGGTTTCTGTTGATCATCTAATCCATAATTTTTTTTAAAAAACAACTGATTACAGTATTTGCTGTGGGATCATCACCTGAGAATTTTACACATTTCATTCTGATTTAAACTAATATAGTTTATAGTTCAAACCACCGGTGCTGTCCTCTGTCACACGGTACCATTAACAAGAGGGTAGTATAATTGTCCTCCATGTCTTGGAGTTGGTATTCATTCAAAATAATTCACTGGTTGTAAAAGCCTGAGACAGCTGCGCTCTTATTCGGCCAGGTCGTGCCAATAACGCACGGAAATATTATGTAACCGCAGTTTCTTCTGGTCTGAAAACAATATACTTAATCTACTTTAAGCTGGGTCAAATCTGACAAGAGCATATGCAGAAAAAAAAAACAAGTTTCGGAAACAATAAATAAAAAGATAAATAGAAGATAAATAATAAATATGATAAATAATAAAATGTTTTTTTAAGTTCCACTTTCACTGCACTATAATTGATTTCTGTTTTAGAAGCTTCGTTCATAACTTGTTTGATTCTTTTAAGGAACAAAAATACAATCAAGCTCTCGATGAAATAAGTCAGTTTTAACCACCACTAGCGGCATTTTCATCCGCTTCTCTCAATCCAATCAGTTCACTACTGGCTGCGTAAACCCGAATTTAGCCGCTACACTATGTTATGTTTGGGCCTTAAAATCGTCACCTCTTTTCTTAAATTCAACAATCATCTAACTTTTCCTGCACTAGTGAGCTAATAGTTGGTGATGGATGATGGGAACACGTAACACGATGAACTGCAGCATCCTGAAGTGCAAAACTATCACCCATAACGCGCGATGACCGGGAAAAGTCAGAGGTGGATCCAGGAGTATTTGAAATAGGTGTGTACCTGTGAATTTTCCCCAGAGTTTTTCCCGCGACCGCCTTGAACCTGTCTGGTCGGATCTCCATCCTTGCAGCTCCTTGACCCAGCCGGTGTGCTGATGTCCCGCGCACCCTCCTGTCCTGCCTGAGTGCGCACAGATCTCTCTCCCTCCCTCATCTCTCTCTCTCTCATCCCTCCCTGCCCACAAAAGCCACTTCACTCTCAGATGGGCTACAGAAAGATGCAGGGCCTACTGTGTGTATTACATCTGGAGGCCTGTCTTTAAAGTTCATAGAAAAATTAAAACTTCCAAGTCTAAAATTAATATTACCATGCTGAAAAGTGTGTTTTATGTGATTATGATTAAGAGTTTTCTGCCAAGTTTGCATTTAGACTACAGCCTCTTAATTTTCTTACTGTCACCTTTATGGATGTTGTTATGTCTCCTTTTTACTTTATAAATTATTAAAATCTGACAGACTCTAATTAAGGGTTTTCTTGTTTGACTATTTGTATTGTTAACTTATTATTTATACAGATATCTCTGCTGCTGTGACATTGGAAATTTCCCTACTGTGGAATGAATAAATCTTACAGGTAATATACACTGCACATTATTTTGTTACTTATAATAAAACAATATTTTAGCTGTTAAAACTCAAACCAAAATACTCATAATTAGATAAGTAAGTATATCTGCACAGGTACAGGCAGCAAAATTTGTTAATTTATGATACACCTTATCACCAAAGCTTCAAATTGTTACGAGCTTGTGTGAGTTGGCTTGAAACCTATTGGAGAAATAGGTTTACATTGGAACTTCCCTTTAAAGACAAGTAATCCTTACAGATACATATAAATATGGTGTCTGAGCCAAGTTCAGTTCAGTTCACTGATCCTTTAAGTCACAGTGAAAAACCTCAAAACCATAATGTGCTTGAACTTTATTAAGAAAACATGTGTACTCTTTCTAAACCAAAACAAATATTAAACATCATCACGATGACCAAACAATTTTTTTTCTTTAAAGGTGTTGGCAGCTTTGTGTGATAATCATTAATAGCCATAGCGACTCAGGCTGCTGCCATCTAGAGGTTTATTTAAATTCTATTTAAAACCAGACAATACTGCTACACTGAACACTGAGAACAGTTACAAACATTGATTTGACTTTATGAGGTAAAATGATACAAATATAATGTAAAACCTATTTTTCTCACATACCGTCAGTACTCAGTTCACACACACACACAACGCAAATTCTCAATGTGTTTTCATTCAAACATATACATGTCATTTAACTACAAGTACCCATTATATAGCATATTTATATCAATTGCTACCTTCCTCAATTCACCAATTCATCTAAAAGCTCCCCCTGGTGCAGTTTCAGCCACCACCAATGAAATTGGACTGGCTCAGAAAACAGACAGACCTAATTTAATAGGCTGGTGGCAGGTAAATTACTTAATCTAAAACTCTTTCTGTCACTGAATATAGCAGCCTCTTCATTTGCGAGTGTTATTTATTTTCTGAACACCATCGGTGACTCAGAAAATGAATGGAGAGATGTGCAGGTAGGAGTTGTAGTTTCATAACTACACAGTCTAAAAAAACTTACCAGGTCTGACTAGTAATGTATCTTCAAAATATAAATAGTTAAAAGAACTTTGGATTGTGAGCATGGTTCTCTCATTTTCTAATAAAGAGCTGTCCGTCTCTTTCTTGCAGGATCCTGCTTGTACTGTACACTCTTAATGCTTTTGTCCATTCACTAATAATTCATCTCCCGCAGACATGTTCACACACTTGTATCCAGTTCCTCATCTTCCTCCTCCTTTTGGGACAGTAGTTGGTAGTGTTCGCCACCAATCGGCAGGAAAGTGCTCCTGGGACGGGCCTCGTCTTCCTCAGAGGGGGCTCTTTGGTGGGAGCTGGAATCGAGCTGTTCGGTGGAGCTGCATTTGGTGTACAACTCGCGGTGCATTTCCTGGGCGCCTCTCTCCTCAAAGTGAGTGTTAGAGACCCTGCGTTTGTTCAGCGTGGAATAGATGTAGCCAATAGGCACAGGCAAGCTGGCAAAGACAATGAGCATGACGATCATAGCCAGGGCCCAGCCAGGGTACGCTAGAGTAATTTCAGAAGCCTAAAAGGAAAAAGAGACAGAGTATGTCAGAGGGACAGGCAAGAAGAGGGACAGCACTGCTCTTTTCAGTGCAAATTACTTTAGTACTACAATACTGCAGTCGAGCACTACTTACTGTGCTCTGATTCCATGCGGTGTATGTGGGTCCTTTGAAGACCATGCGCAGTAAACTGGCTGCCAGTAAACCAACCATCGATAATAAACACACATATTTCCAAAGATATTTGTAAACCACTGGAGGGCGCCATTTCAGCATGACTTCAATATCGTCCAGGAAGCTGCATTGATGGAAAATATCAAATGCATCTTTTCAAAATAAGAGTGAGACAACAGACAAAGACAAAAATAATCTCATAATGAAAAGCCTTCCTACCGATCAGTTCCATAAACCCATGCCACGCTAATGGTTTCAAAAATGACTACGATGATTAATGGTAGTGTTGCTGAGTAGTCATCGAACATGGTCACAAAATAGTTGCCTGAGCGCTGTGTGAACAACAGGCCAATCAAGAAACCCAAGGCACAGCTGGACACTAGAAAACAGTAAAAAATATTGACCCTGTTAGAAAATAGTAAAGATACAGAATGAGCAAAGTACAGTGTAATCATATATAGTTATACTGATCAGATTAACTAAAAATTCAACACGCTGTATTCTTCATTTCTGTTGAATAAATTCCTAATGTTTTCAGTTATTTTGGTGTTTATCTTAAATTTCAAAAAATAAAATAAAATACTATTTTGTATTGTTATTTTCATACATCATCAAAACATCAGTAATTTTCCAACTTTTAATATATTTCAGTAAATGCAAACAAACCACAACTGTTGTCTGAATTCTTCTCTAAAAATAAAATTATGATCTACTATATGTATAAAAATTTAAATGAGAGATTCAAGTGAAATATTTAAATAAATAAATAAATAAAATGAGAAATGTCAATAATATACGATCAATGTTATGTGCATTACCAGTGAGAAGAGTCCGGTGGCGCCCAAACAGACTAAAACTGTCCATAAGAGGAGTGAGGATTCCCTGCATGGTACCAAACATGGTGCTGAGGCCCAGGTTGAGCAGCATTAGGAAAAACAGTGTGGACCAGAAGGGGCTGGCTGGGAAGAGGGCCATCACCTCAGTGAATGCTATAAATGCCAGGCCAGTCCCTTCCACACCCTGCACTCACACGAAGAAAACACACAAAAGACAATAAGAGTACGTCTTGATGAGAAGCATAGCATAGATAGATATAGTATAGATAAATGTTGAGTGCAGATTGCAAACAAGCAAGCATTAAGAAGCTTGGTTTGGTATTTCCAGAGTTCATTACTCAGTCCTGAAAGCCAGTTCTTGGACCCCTGCTGTCTGCATTCTTTGACTAAATAAACACTGTGATAACATGACTTTTAGCACGTCATCCTTTGTGTCTTTAGTTTTTCCTTTCACTCCACTGTATATCAAAGCTCAGTTTCAACTTTGATCGTGTACTTCATAAAGTATTACATATGTTTCTTCCCTTCACACCTGCTGGATATTTTACATCCCCCCCACATTCCTCAGGGATCCTGGGAACCTGAGCACTTCTTCTACTTCATAGTGTTACTAAAATATTTAGTTCTCGTTGGGTCCCCCATGTTTTTAAAGCAACCTGCAGATCTTTCTCTCTCAAAGCATATTAAAACTATATGTACAGTTAGGTCCAAGAGGATCTGGGCGATGATCAGGGTGTGATCAAAGTGATCCAACCAGTTTTAGCTTTACTCACAAAAATATGGCATCTACTTTCAGGAGATGCCTTTACTGCAGCCACCTTCAGTTGTTGTTGTTGCGTGTTTATAGTTTTTTCTGCCTTTAGGTTCATTTCCTTCACCACACTTTCTCTTCACTTCATTGTGGTACAAGATTAATCTCGGTTTCATCTGTCTAACATGTGAGGCTTATTTTGATGTTTTCTGTCAACGTCTATTCTGGGTTTCCTGTTCTTAAATGTCACCAGTAGTTTGTACCTTATTGTAAACCCTCTGTATCTACGTTCATGAAGATGTCTATTGATTATACATCTGCACAATGTTACACCTATCGTTAAGTATTCTTGACATATGTTGATGTTGTGAGTTTTTCTTCATCAAGGAAAGAATTCTGTGATCATCCGCTTTAGTTGGCTTCAGTGATCACCCAGGCCTTTCGATGTTGTTGAGCTCAACAGGGCTTTCTTTGGTTTTAGGAATATGCCAAACTGTTGATTTGGCTGCACCTAATGTTTCTTAGAGATTTTTGTTCTTTTTTCAGCCTAATGATGGCCTCCTTCATTTGCATTGAGATCTACTTGGATTTCATATTAGTAGCTCCCTTCAAACAGCTGCCAAATGCCAACTTAATACCTGCTATCAATTCCAGATCTTTTATCTACTTTTTTAATTCTGAAGTTTAAAGACAAATGCCATATTTTTGGCGAACCTCTTAAAATAAAGCAGAAAGTCTACACGATCACATCTTTGTTTTATGGTAAATCCATTGTGGAGGTGAATAAAGGCAAATCATAAAAAACTCTGTCACTGCTACACTACTTCTACTACTACTATTCAAGTGTTACTGATTTAATACCAACAACCGCTCCATACACATCCACTCCATCTTGGATAGAGTGGGTGTAACTCTTTAACTGATGTCTTCTAACAAGACAGAGTTCAATATTTTTTTTATATACCACATGGACAAAAGTATTCGGCTGCCTGACCATTACATCACATGTACTTCCACAAGATCATAGAGTGTTTCTGTGGGAATTTGTGTGCATTCATTCTGTAGAGCATTTAGGAGGTCAGGCAATGATGATAATGATGATAATGATAAAAAAGCCTGGCTCACAATCTACGTTCCAGCTCATCCCAAAGATGCTCAATGGGTTTGAGGTCAGGTCGCTGTGGGGATAAGTCAAGTTCTTCCACACCAAACTCATCAAGCCATGTCTTTATAGTCCTTGCTCTGTGAACTAGGGCACAGTCATGTTGGAATAGGAAAGGGGCTTCCCCAAACTGCCATGAAGTTGGAACTTGGAAGGATAACATTGTCCAAAATGTCTGCGCTGAAGCATTTAGATTTCCAGTTCTTCACTCGGGATAAGGGGACAAGTCCAAACCCTGCAGAACAGCCCCATAGCATCATCCCTTCAGGTGTGGCCGAATACTTTTGTGCATATGGTGTATGTTGTTGCCCCCCATGATACTTCATGAGTCCCCACTACATCACTGATTTAATGCATCCATGCATTTTAACAATAGCACTATAATGAAAGTCCATAAAATGCCTCTTGTTAGCAATCAACCTAAAACCATCAACTGAGGGTGATCATCATTCAACTTTCTAGACTCTTTTCTACATGTTACTAAAATGAAAAAAATAATGAATGATGACTTTTTTTTTCTTTACTTTCTTGTGTCATTCATTCTTTTGAGGGATTTTTTATCCTTTTCACCTTTGAACAATTCATTAAGGTTTAACAAGTTACATTTCAAGGTGTGACTTTGTCTTGAAAAACTCTTTGCAAAGAAAGTTAATTGTAACAATATGATGATTATATATGAATCTGATCAGTACCTTATTCATCTCCTCCTCCAGATTGCAGTCAGTGATGTTGGGTCCCACCATGGAGCTGTAGTGACTATACCACTCTCTGTATTCAGCTAAAGACACAGAGCTTGGATCTGTCACATTGAACGAAGGCTGCCAGTGCTGGCTGGATCCATGGGACATCATGGTGTTTAGTAGGCCAAGATTTCTGTAAGGTTAAAAAATAAAATGTAAGTAAGACATTTTCTCCAATATTATGGTTAACTATAAATCGATAAACATCCATACTTAGCCACGCAGCGTAGTGCGATATTCTTGGCACGAAACCCCAGCACAACAAAAACCACCAGTGAGGCCAGCACAGACGTCATGAAGTTGATGGAGGAGACCATCAGTGCATCCCTGTGGCAGTTGTTGTGGACTGGATTGTAGGAGGAATATGCAATAACAGAGCCATAGCCTAGTCCGAGGGCAAAAAACACTTGTGTGGCAGCCTGTCGCCACACCTGCACGTTACCCCAGATTTCCAACTAAAAAATACCACAAAAATTCATTAGATAAAAAAATTTGAAAAAGAATTAAAATGAATATGATCAAATACACTGTGTGAAGTGTGCTTACTTTAGGATAAAACATATAAGTGATTCCTTCCATAGCACCGTCCAACATCAACCCTCTGATGAGGAAAATAAAGAGCACCACATAGGGAAAGACTGAGGAAAAGTACATCACCTAAGAATTGGAAAAAGAAGTAGAGGATGATTTCTGGAATAAGAACAGTTAGGAGTATTTTTTGATAAAAAAATATCACACAGCTCTCATATTAATGATAACGTAGATGATGTTTTACCTTTGCAGAAGACTTGATGCCCTTGATCATAGCCAAAGAGACAACTGTCCAAGCAGCTAATAAACAGCCTGTCATGATGGAGTTAAACTCTCCAGATTCTTCAATGGAATTTGTGATGTTGAGGGCTTTTCGAAACCAGAAATATGACGTTGGAGAGCTATGTGCACATTCTTTCACTGTTGATTGAGGACAGACATTATAATCTACAGTATGTGACATGTCATTTTGTTTAACTCGTCGCTTATGCGAATACCTGTGTCATTGGTGGTTACATCAATTGGACACTGCTGCCATGGGAGAGGATACTGAAAAGAATTACCCATGTAGAACAGGCTCCATGCAATGATAACATTGTAGTAAAGACCAACGAAAAAACAGACCTATGGGAGAAGAAAAGTTTCATGAATGATTTACTTAATGAATATTTGCATTGCAAGGTCTTGAGTTAGAGGATACAATATGTACAGTATGTGCTGACTTGTATATTGTATAGTCATTGTCTATTTTCCAAGTGTAGAACACTAAACATCACATAATACTATAGTATAGTATAGTATATTCTTTCATTCTTAAATTCAAAAAATGGTTGATAAGTGCTAAACATAAAAAAGCAAAAAAAAAAAAAAAGCAATAAGATACTATTAGCTGTGAGCAATAATTAAACTGATGCATATTTGTAAAGCACATCATCTTTTGGGCTTTCATTTGCCCAAACTAACGAATAATCTAATATTATACAACAAAAGTACATTGCATTAAATATACAAAATTCCTCACAATGCAACTAGAGTAGCCGATTCCTGCCAGCTTTGGAGAGATGTGCTTCCATACACCAATGCTACCCTGTCGAATGCTCTGACCAGCTGCCAGCTCCATAAAAAACAGTGGAACTCCAACAATTAGTAGAAGAAACACATACAACAGCATGAAGGCT
This sequence comes from Helostoma temminkii, assembly GCA_900302695.1. NCBI lineage: Eukaryota > Metazoa > Chordata > Actinopteri > Anabantiformes > Helostomatidae > Helostoma > Helostoma temminkii. The sequence continues at coordinate 17,227 of OMLM01008041.1, forward strand.
CCTGGAAAGAAGCAAAAAAAAAGGTACAAAGTTGCTACTGGTGTCATAAGAAATAAAAATAATAATAAATTTAAACCACTTGATTAAAATTTACAGTATTTTCTATAGATAAGACTTACCTCCTCCATTTTGGTGGCAAAGGTATGGGAACCTCCACACATTCCCTAAACCCACACTGAACCCCACTTGGGCCAACACATACTGGATCTTAGAGTCCCATGCAGGTCGGTCTCCGTTTTCCGTTTCAGCTGCATCTGGAGTAAGCTGAGTTTCAGACTGGCCCTCGCCTAGCCAGGTTCTGTCCATGTTGCTGTCCAACGAATGCTTCTCCGTCTTTTCATAAACACAGCAAAAGAATGATGCCTTAAGTAAAACTCTACTGACAATCAGCTGGTCGTGTAATGTTTTGAGGTTGTGTAATGGGAGATGCTAGATGAAAAACACATAAGTGATGTGATGTCTATTTCACAGTTAAGCACTTAACCACCAAGTCTACCACTGGTTTATCAGGGGCCACGGTCGTCTGTAACAATACACAAAGTCTTCAGTCCCTGATGAGTCTGACAAAAACCACCGATAGTCCATAGGAAGGAACAAGATCTTGTGTTTTGTTATTACAGTGTCACGTGGGCACTAAACCCACCACTCCTCACCTGCCATGTGAAACCGTAACCATGATATATACAGTACATGCTTTAGCTCACACTGCCTCCAATTTTATAAATAAGCAAGACGAATATGCTCTATGTGGAAAAAGTGAGACTCTCGGATACTGTATGCTGTGTCTGAACAAAACTTAACACAGCAAACATTATAATCCCTGAGATCCTAAAAAATGAAGCAGCCGAATGATATTTATGGTTGCCTTTTTTTTACCAGCAATCATTCACAATATTTTATAATTTCCTTTCTTAAGTAGTTTTCATTTTATTGGCAGAGTCTGTCATTTAGACTGCAACGATTTTCATAAAATAAGGGTAATATAAATATAACAACTTCACTGTTCAGTCTCCCACAGCTAAATCAGAGCTGTACTAGTTGCAGCCAATGCAAACCCAACTTTCTTACTGTTGTCACCTTACATTAAAACCATTCAACTGCCATATTTGTCACAGAGGTCATTCATCAAAAAAGGACAGACGAGTATAATTTTCACACCACCGATAACCATCGGTGTTTCCAAAATAAACAATCTTTTACGTTGAAGATAAAGACTATAGTAGCAGTTCTGTGCGACTGGATGTGCACTATTGCACAGTTATATTTATACATTCATTCATGAATTCCATCATCGAACTGGAACAGAAAATCCCAATTTTAATGATGCTCACATGCACAAAAACAATGGATCATCAGAGTACCTGCTGCATACTGTCACCATCTAACTTAGCTCAGATGAGTGGTCCATATCCAAAATGTCTTAACACGAGCCAAACTGGCTTTAGAACATGACATGACATAATTGTGCTCGTACCAGCTGGAGAGAATGGAAAAATACAAGAGGTGTGTGACCAAGAGAAGCATGTGGTTGGTCAGGACACATGGCCAGATGGGGAAGGTGATTTCAAAAATATATCCAGACATACACAAAGAAGTGTGAGAGAGTGACAAAAATATGTATGCACACACAAATAGAAAAGAGGGGGACAGGGAGTAACAGTTTTCAGTGACATGAGGGTGGGAATGGGAGGGACGACCCAGTGGGAGGTGTTACGTTTATATTGGTTCACACTGTGGGTGGTGCTGAGGTGCATGGGCAGGCCATTTATAGGACATAGTTGGTAAAAAGGCAGGAGAAAGTGTGTTAGGTTCTATTTCAACAATTTGACCGTAAACTAAATAAAAACTGAAGTTTGAGCAAATGAACCAAAAAAGCAAGCATCTCAAGCACACGGCTTTGAAGTCTGCTTATATGACTCTAAACATTAACTTTAATACATTTTTAGAATAAAATCATCCATAATTGCCAGCAGCACTCGGCCAGATTCAGGAAACCATGGATAGTGATTCACCAGGTTAGCTGAACTTAATTCAATATATCGTGAAGTGATAAAGTCTGGCAATCAGATCCATTAATAACCTTGGCATCACTAGAAACAAACTGCCCTTCAGAAACTCTTCATTATAAAATGTCATGTTGGTAAATGAAACAGACCTGAACACAGATGGAGATACAATTTAAATATTGCCCAGATTTGGGATGTTCGAAATTTCAGTGTGCAGTAAACACAATTCTATTCCAAATTTGCTATGTATTGACAGGTTGTTGCATTTATCATGTGTGTCTTTTCTTAGAAGGACTCTATGTTTTTAACTTTATAACTTTAACTCTTTAAAAAAAAGCAAGATGGTCTTTATCAAAAGAAATTCTACTTAACTTCTCCTACATATGGATAATCTTAAATTATCTTCTAGCCCCATAAGACTCTCAACAGCAGCATACACAAAGACAGAGCAGTTCAAACTTTTTGGCTGTTTAGTCAGGTCTTTGTTTGGGTACACTGCACCTAAAATGTGTATAATTCACTAGAAAGTATGCAAATAGAAGTGAGATAAATAAAGATATGTGCACTTGCTGCATAAAGTGGGAATTAATTACACAAATAATCACGTGGAACACTTTGTATTAAATGTAATGTCTTAACCAAGATGTAGGTTTACAAGTGTGTGTGAGAATAAAGACAACTCTCCATAAACACAAACAATACAGCCCATTTCACATACATGTGAAACACTCATCCGACCATCACCTAACATACCATACCATACTAAGTCTGTGAAGATTCTCAGTCATCCAGGTGAAGTTACCTGGAAGCTGAGTCATGGCAACTGTACGTTCTGTTAAGTTGAAACGTTTAAAGCCGACCAAAAAAAGCTACTTGGCTTTATGACAGTCGACTGATAAATAAAAAGTCCAGTTGCCTTGACTCAGCTTCCACACATCCCGCTGACTTTCATGTTTTGCTACAGAATGATTAGGATAATGGGATGAGGGAAATACTAATTAAACATGGTAACCTTCATAATATTTACTTAGGATTTCAGATCTGTTACACTGCTAATGTCAGTCTTGCACACAAACACCACCCAGCTGACTGTCTATCAACATGTGTACAACCAAAAAATATAAGAAAATAACACTGTGGATTAAAAACAAAGGACACAAAGAAGCAACACACTTATGGTCTTCCGTTATAAACTTCAGTAAGGCCCTGCTGTGGTATCAAGAAGCTGCAGAATGGGAGCTGCAGTATATAATCAAATATATTTTACTTTCTATGCCTGTTACCTTTGGGGTAGAATTTACCTCCATATACATATATATATATATATAAAAAAGAAGTTCACACACCTTTTACAGCTATACACTGACAGATACACATATGATGCTATTCACATACATAAAACCCATTCTGCATCACACACTATGGACCATACTACTACTTACAGTAATTTTTCATATTACTCTAACTAAAACTAATACCTCAAAGTTAATCACTGTCCTGTCCTCTTGTCCGTAGTCGGAATGTAGTTTGATAACGTTGACGGTGAAGGGAAAGTAACTTGTGTGTGTTCCCCTCTACACATGCATGTATGAGCAGGATTTTCCACATATTTTTGAAGCAAACCGCAGGCTGAAGCGACATGCAGTACTGTACGTACATACAGTAAGTAGAAGAACATCGTGTTAAATTAAACAGGAAAAATATTTATATATTCAGAGAAATAGACAAGCCAGAGCATTGCGCAGCTTGCCACCAGCTGGGAGCCAAATATTTTAAAACTTCAGATTAGTAACTGATTAAGACTGACATCAATATAAGCTATAGCTATAAATATCAAAGAAAAAGACTGATAATATGTGAATAAAATAAATATTACAGGAAAAGCACAGTACTATTCTTTACACTGCTTTTCAGTTGTTAAACATAATCATAAAACATGGTCAGAACATTTGTGAGCAACAGCACACACCCCAGTGGTTCCAACTCTGACTTATTGCTCCCCACTAGTAATATTACTGTGGCCAGGACGCTAATTTCCAATAGCATGTTAGTGGTACATACATTATGTGTTAGCATCAAGCTAACTGATGGGTCAGTAGCAAATTGTGATGCTTTTAATAACTATACTGGCTATGTCAGAAGTTACTTCAGCTGTATTTTACATGGTGCATTTGAAATGATTTGAACAGTTTTACAGTAGCGTTTATTTGTCGCCTCCTTGCTCTCATTTTGAAAACTACTGAACTGCACAGTATCTCTGTCTCTTTTTAGAGAACCAAGTCAAACTACCAACGTTAGAGACAGAGCAGACTGAAGACTTAAAAATACCAGCATATTAATGGTAAGTAAATATTTTCAGATGAAAAGTGAAAATTATGAAAGAGAGAGTGAACATTATTTACATTATTACAGTGATGACAGAGTAGAAGCTGAAGATCTGGTTGCTGGAAAGACACGAGTGCCAATAAAAAATCTGACAACCTTGACCACGGCTTATTCTTTGTACCATACAGATTGTTGTTATTATTTATTATTTCATATGTTTTTAGTTTATCCTTTCATGTTTTTGTATTAGGCTATAGTGCGACTGTAAAAGTATGTTGTGTTTTCTTGCTTTTATCTAATGATGTCTTTTAGTTTGGCACAATTCCAGTCATGTTTATAAACATGTATATAAAGTGACATAATAAAGTATTTCAAAATCAATTTCCTGGTAAATATATCCATTTCTACGTTTCTACAGATGTTGGTTAACATATCTGTCACTGAACATGTGGAGCAGCACAAACTCAGCTGGGGAGATTATCCAAACTGATACAGCCTTAAAGCCTGTTTAGGTAACCGACAAAGCATGCAGGCTCCTAGTTAACGGCAACTATGTCACAACTAAGTCCAAAACTTCCCACAAGATAAAAAGAAAACAGACCAACAAGAGCAGAAAGTGAATGACTCAGAGCAGATGGAGTTGAAATAGCTGGGTGCAGTTAATACAGTGTAAAACAGTAAGAGAGATGTGTTGTGGACGTACCATGCTGACAACACGGTCCAACAGAGGAGTAGAGTTTCCTCTAATCCCGGAGCTGGTTTCTTTCTTTCTCTCTTTTTTTCTCTCTCCGACCAGACTGCTTTTAAACTCGTCTTTTCTAATGATACTGCAAAGAAAAATATATCATTTACTAAATAATAAAATACTCGTAGTCCCCTTTCTCGCGTTGGAACAAACGCTACGGTCGCAGACGCGTAAAGAAATGAAGAAGTTTCTGCAGTGGGCCACTGGGGAGACTGAAGGGGCTGAACCAGCCGTCCCCAAGACAGCCAGAGGGCTGGACTACTTCAGAGCACGTTACTGTGTGTGTGCAGCCACTGGATATTGAGGAGGAGAGACTGAGACCTGACTGTGCCCACACTCACTGCTCTAAACTGTGTTAATGTGCCGTGGCTGCAGCAGAGGCCCTGTTTATAATCTGCTGGTGTAGTTACAGTACAGCCCAGACTGCACTGATAGTACAGATAAACGAGTCAGCACAACAAAACTGTTTGCGCCTAAATTAGGCCGCATTTAACGCCCAGCTGCTTATTAAGTAACCTTAATGATTGTTGTTACAGTGTGCAAGTGAAACCTGAATGAAAACCCAGTAAACACATTTCAGTGGTTCTGTGTGTGTGAGATCATAAAAAATGAAAATGCCAGATTTATCTTTTAGCCTAGGCTGTCTGTTAAATTTACAGTACAAAAGCAAAAATAAAATATATGTATATATTGAAGGATACTGAAGGAACTGACAGTGAGATTTAGCCACGTAGACGCACAAATGGTAAAAGTAACAAGACATTTAGTCGACTACTAAATGTTCCTTGTCCTGTCAGCATTTGTTTGTGCAGAAAAAAGCTCACACATGGCTGAGAGTTAACATTAAGAATGAGTTCAGTATAAAGAGATGACCAACAAAAGCAAATGATATAAACTTAAAGGTGAGATTTTAATCCGTTGATCCCTTCTTAAGAGATCAAAAAATGTTTAACTGTCCAAATACTGTGCAATCCAGACACTTATGGTCTGAACTGTACTTCTCATTGATGTTAATAATAGATCCTAAAAAGGTTTGAGTGAGCTCTGACCCTGATGCTCATCACATGTGTCTAGACGCTACACAACACACCATTAGTCGGGCTGTTTTTAACACAGCTAAATACACACACACACAACATATTCAAACAATTTAACATCAACATAAGAAATTGCAAACACTGCGTTTTTGGTGAGTATGTAACCAAAAGCATGAGACAGTGAAAGTGGTTCAGATTTTCCTGTTTTACCTACATAACTTTCGGTTGCTGGACATTGTGACAGTTAGTTGCCATCAGATTAGTAACAAAACAACTGACAAAGTTTATGACACTGACATGAAAACAGAGGATGTTTGGTTCTAAATAAATTAGCTAATTTGTTGTATCATCCAGTTTTATGATGAAAGTCTCTGTGGTGCAAAATGTGCAACAAATATCTGCAATATTTTCTCCAATTTGCACAAATGTATAAATTCCTTTGTGTGTTCTGAACCTTGTCTGCTGGTTCTCACAGTGTGCGTTACAGACCAAAATGATCAGACATCATTTAATTTAATGGTTACTGGAATGGGTGTGCAGATCATAAATGTCTCTGTACAACCCAAAGCTGAGAGTAGTACAGTAAATCCTAAATAAACCGACTGAAAAGTTTTCAGGCAGAAAGAGGAAACATGTTGGTCCTCAGTGCCATGTGCACCATGTCAACAGTCATTGAACTGAAAATGAACTCATATGTGGAAAATGAGATTTTGTCAGATGTCTTAACTTAGTTGCTGGGTAAGAACTGACTTGAGAAGTCAAACTTTGAGTTAGGCTGGCTGGATGAAGACAAAACTCATTGGATAGTCTAAGCAGGAGAGCGGCTAAAATAAAAGGGAAGAGAAAAATGTATATTAAACGTATGCCACCAGTTCATTCATCCCAGATAGCTCATAACTCATATACTCATATACTGACTGATAACAGTGTACTGTCAATAGTGGTACCTGCAGCATATACTTCACAGTACTAATGTTGTAATTAGGATATAATGAATGTTTCCAGTCAGTCAACATTCAGCAGTCAGTGTTGACAGCACAGTGCATGTTGGTGAATCTATTATGCTTGTGGTTATGTGTCAGGCAGAGATTCAGGATCACATCTAGGATTAGCCATTATAATTTCAGTGTGAACACCTGATAGCAATTTCTCCACTCACTTTAGACATGTTGAGAGCTGCAGGGACAGATGGAGTTTGACCATTAAAGACCAGCTGGTGTCACTGTTCACTAACAGCTCAGTTTTCCCCAGTGCCTGCTCTGAATTCTTGTAGTTTAAAAGCGTTTTACCTACAGAATTAAGGCTGCAAGTGCTCTATTTAATTATCGTTGTAACTTAAATGTTCAGTGGAAAAATACACACATCCATCATTATGTCTATTATTGTCCGTGTTTGGTAATTAATTATTTACCCATCTGTCAAACTGCTGGAGATCATTAAGTAAACTTCTCCAACGTTGGAAACCAGATATGAAATGTTTCACCCGCATCTTTCTCCCTTCTTTTCACATATCACCTGTCGACCTGTTTGTTGTCCAATCATTATTTGCTTACGTAAAGGTTAAAGTAAATTTTGTTCACTGTTTCTAAAGAATCACATCTATTTCCTTCTTTCAATCTAAACTAATCTAACAACAATTTTATTAAATGATCAAATGATTCACATTTTTTCCTTTGTTTCTCTTTAGCCAGTTAGTCATATCAAAGAACACACAACCATAAGAAATTAGGCGATTTATTCAGAAAATATGATAAACTGAATGGTAGGTGATTGTGTGGCCACAAATATAGAAAGACGTCATAAGACAGAATGTTCAAATTAGATTAATGCTATTTCTATTAGCGTGAGAGTAAAAGAATTTGACATCAGCTTTGTTATAGTTTCAAACGAAACTTGATTTTACTGACTTTGTGGTTGAGGAGAGTTTGAGAGAGACCGCATAACATGTCTGGAATGGCATGTGCAGCAGATCATATTAGCCACTTGGCACAGGCCACAGGCAGTTTCTGAAAGAAACACCTGTCATGAGGAAGAAGAGGCTCACAAAGATGCAGAGAAAAGAACAGGAGGGAGGGAGTGTGAAGCAGAGCGTCAGAGAGAGAGAGAAAGAGCAACACAGATCACCTGCATAAGGAAAGTTGGACTCGTTTTTCCCGTTTGTGCATATCTCAAGAAGGTGGGACATGCTCGTGTAAACAGCTAAGCTCAGTGTGGTTATAATTCAGCACAAGGATTGGTTTCTGTGCCTTGGATTTGATCGCTCAAACTGCACTAAAAGGTAGAGTGATTTATTCAGATGTCAGGTGTCAACTTTGTATAAACTGCAAGTGAAAGGGATTGAGACCGAGAGAGGGCTTTAAAGAGAGAGACAGGTACAGTACACCCGTCATATGACCTGTCAGCAATATGTGGTGACTCTTAAAATGACTTTATTCCATCTTGATACGTTCGAATCTTTAATAATTTGTAGTTGCACTAAGGTCTTTGGCTTTGTATTTTATTTTAAGTTGCTTGTTAATGCTTTAAAATCATTGATTTGTTGTTTTAGTACATGTTGGAAGAGAAGAAAAGCAGGAGGATGATAAGAAGAGTTTATTTTTTGTTTGCGACTTTTATTAGTATCGTGTAGAGTTTCTCTTTATGTTTTGGTGGTTGTATCGTCTGCAAACTATGCTTCGGGTAGCAGTGGTTTTTCCTGTCACATTCATAAAAACATGCCAGTGTGGACACAAAACATTCTTACAACCAGAGGAATGTGACTCCACTGAGCTCTCATTCACTTTTTTTTATGAGATGAAGTTGTAGTGAGCATGTTTAATCAGTCAGGTTGAATTTATATGTAGATATTCCACTTATAGAAGCAATTTACATAATAATTAACATGCAGGTTAACACAATGATTACTAAGAAAATTACAAACCTAGCAACAAAGCTTTTCTGAAGCCCTATTAGTATATTTTTTATTTCTCTGCCTGCATCCTCACACAACAGATGTCTACACAACCTCCTTCAGTGATCCCCAGAAAACCATCAGGGGTCAGAGTCATGATAACTCCAGGAGAGCAGCTAACTCCTGGTAGCCTGCCCTACAAGAAATTTGCCAAAGGTATACTCATCTGTGTGGTGTGTATATGTATTTTTATCTTTAGATTTTGTTGCTGTTTACAACAAACCTAACACAACAGGTTTGATGTTTTGTATACATGTTCAGGTTTGCTTTAATGGCTTTGTTTCTCCTCTGCTCAGAAAACGGTTCCAACCAGTCAAATAATACATCTCTACTGAATGCAGAAAGAGAAGTGGTATGTAACTGCACACATACTTAGATACAGTACTCTTATTTTTATATAGTTTTTTAAAAAGCTTAACAATTTTGCTAAAATGATCAATAGTCACAATCTAGTACTGCAAACCAGTGTTGCATAACAGTGGAAAATACTTTGTGGTGAATGATATAATGTTTAATGTGCTAGTTGAGACAGCAGCATGTTAGTGTCCACTCTTTGCATCTTGTTTATTTCATTAAATTATCACTGTTTTCTGTAATTTGCTGAGACAACTGGGTAAAACATACATTATTTGTCCTGATCAGAAAATTCTCAACCACTGTTTTGACGATGTGGAGCGATTCATGTCACGGTTGCAGCAGACAGCTGAGGCCCAGAGTGTTCTTAATCAAAGGAGAAGAAAGAAGAGCAAGAAGGGCAATAAGAACAACAAAGATGGTGAGAATAGTTTTTCCATATCATGTTACAGCACAGTGTAACAAAGATGAAGTTTGAAGCTTTATTGAACTGTAGATCATGTGCTAGCAGAAGAAAAGTTGGAGGAGCTTGATTAGTGCAAATGAATCTCAGCAGCTTATTGCTGAATGTTGACGCTTGGTAGTCTGCAGGAGAAGGGCAGTGGTAGAAAACTGCTGACGGAGAATAAATATGTGCTGGAAGTAGGTCAACAGCCAGGTTGCTAAAAGAATTCTCCAGGTAATTCCAAAAATTTTTGGCTACAGTAAGCATTGCCAAGAAAAATAACAAAGAAATGTCTAACGCTGGTGCTAGGCCATCAAGATTTAGACTGTGTGTTGTGACGTAAAGAGAGAACAGCAGCTAAATGTCATTCCCAACCATGACTTTTCCCACTGTGCACGGTTGTTTCTTTATAACCAGACACTGACAAAAAGTGTGAATGACAGTTTGATTGCTTGTGTCTATATGTGTTCGCCCTGTGTTGGCCTGGCAACATGAAATATTACTCAATTTATAGCATAGGTGTGAACCAAGATAAGACTAAAAGCAATAAATGTACAAAGAATTAATAATGAAACAGAGCGCTAGCTTGTTAGTCATCGCTGCTGGCTTTCTCTTGGAGAATGTTTGCTGGAGCAAGCATGAACAAGCACTCCACACCTTTTGGTAGTCCTTATACTCTGATGGAAGAGTTTATTATACTGTGTTTCTAGCATTAATGTTTACTCCTGAAAATCTTCCACATTTTGGAAATAAAAAATGTAAGTCTGAAGTTGAAACTCCAACTAGTTTGTGTTTCCGGACTCGTTTGGGTTTAAAAGCAAAAGACGAATATAATTTTAGCTTTTATTTAATAGTATTTACATCCAGATATTAAACAACACGGAGTACAACACTTTCCGTATCAGATCCCTCATAATTAACAGTAAGGGTTTGCATCTTTTGGAACGGCCTGTTGTTTTGGGTTGTTTATTCACAGTTCCCACAATGTTTTTGTCATCAGCTCATGTTTTCCTTGGCCAACCCTTTCTGGGTATGTTTCTCTGTACACCTGTGGTTTGTTTCTTGTTCAGGACGTTCCAGACAGGTGTTTTGGCTATGTCCAGTGTTTGTGCAGTGCTGTTGATTGTTTTTTCTTCTTTTCTCAGATTCAAAATGGCTTGATTTTCTGCCATAGACAGAAACAGTTTTTCATGTTGGTTTGTCCCTTTTAACAATAATTACAATCTTTTGCAGGTACAACTGGTAAAACACCTGTCATTCACATGTTCCAATATATATGTTCATATATATACATTTCACTTGAAATGTGGGTGGTCTGATACAATGTGTTCTATGTTGTTGTTATATGTAAGTGAAAATACCATTTTAAAAACATTAAATTCTGAACTGTCCTCAACACGAATATCTTCAGTGTACACTAACTAATTCACCTTGCCATTCCAGTACTTTTGGAGGGGATTGTGTTAAGTTATTTTGGTTTTAGCTGTGTGCTAACTAGTACTCTTCTGTGCACAGATGATTTATTGAACATGAAAGCTCTCCCTCCGTCAGAGGAAGAATTTGTGGCCGTCTTTCAGAAAATTAAATACTCCCTCTGTTTACTGGTGAGATTATAATAACTCTGGAAATTTATGCGTGATTTTTTTTTTTATACAACCACTTGAAACAAGAATGTAAATCATTGTTTGCTGGTTTATTTAGCACCGTCTCAACTCATCTATCTCACAACCTAACGCACCAGAGCTGCTGCATCACATCTTTTTTCCTCTTAACCTGGTGAGTCCTTCTGATGTTTCATTCAGTACTTTCTCTGTTTCTGTAATACTGATTGTAACCACCTCTTTTTAACAGTTGGTGAAAACCACTGGAGGACCAGCGTTAGGTGCCTCAGTGGTTAGTCCTGCTATGACCAGCGGTGCTGTCTCACTTCTCCGGGAACATCTGAGTGAGCAGGAAAAGGAACTGTGGAATTCATTAGGACCCAACTGGACTTCATCCCGGTCTGTGTGTTTATGTGTTTGTGTACATCCTGAGTCGAGAGTGTCTCATGTTGAGCTAGCAAGATTCTCTTTGTCTGTTTAACAGTTCACACCTCAGTGTGTCCATTCCTCCGTACACACCTGTCTTCCTGGATGGGTGGCAGCCTCAGGCCTGTGACTCAACTGGCCGGCCGTTGGAAGATCCCATTGAGCTGCAGCACAAACAAGATGCTTTCAACAAAAGTAGGGAGGCACAAGCTCAACAGGACCAAGCCCAGCAGAGAGGAGAGCACACTGAGGAAGTGTAAGTCTGTAAATCAGATAAAGCAGAAAAATGAAACTGATCAAATCACAGTGGCTACAATTAAATTTGTAGTAAAACTGGTAAAATGGCAGACCAGACTCTTTTTTGCAAATTTGGTTGAAATTTTCTACGTTGAACAACAATAATATTTGTTTCAGAGATGGAAATGGACACCCAGAAAAGAGTGAACAACTGTACTGCTGCAGTTATGACTTTGTGGCTAGAAACAGCAGTGAACTGTCTGTGCTGCAAGGAGAAACACTAGAGGTAAACGCCCATAATTAGACTTCTAAGTGGTGATCCACCTGAAAAGTAGATGTATTGTTGCGACGCCATAAAACTTGAATGATTTGTGTGTCATCTCTCTGTAGGTAATCGAGTCATCAAAGCGATGGTGGAAGTGTCGGAATAGCTATAATCAGATAGGATTTGTTCCCTTTAATATCCTGGAGCCTCTGTCTGCTGTCAATAACAGTGGGAGAGACAACTCAGTGGTGCTCAGGGAGTCAAAGGTATCAATGGAGACTCATCCCTGCAGAGTTGTGTTGTTTGTGCTAATATGTCTTTTTGTTTTACATCATTCCTTTTTTCCACAACAGAGAACACGAGATCCGACAAAGCATTTTACTTATTCTCCATCGAGCCCAGCTGGGAGCAGTCCTACTGCTATAATGCCACCAGCGCGGCCTCAGAGCATGGTTTTACCTTCTACAACAATGGCGGAAGACGACGAAAGAGGTAACATATCCCTACAGGTTAAATATCAGCCATGGGAAGTCATGTGCACAAATACATGTTTTTTCTTTTATCTGTAAACCATAAGCTCGACCAGAAACAGCTCATTTGAGTTAAATAAGAAGCAAAAATAATGAAGTGCCGCAGGTGCTCACAGAGGTTAAAGTAGTAGAAACAACAATGTAATAAGCTAGTTTGGATTTTAAAACTCAGCTAATAAAAGTGAACCAAATTACTAATTTGCAGCTTTTTTAAATAGTTTAAAATGACAATATTGCAGGAGTGGTCACATCAGTTGAGTTCAAAATTTCATATGAGATAATATCAATGATGTAACATTAGATTGTAGAGAGCAGTCCTCTGTGTGGTCTGCTAGAAAAAAATATTAGAAATGTTGTTGACACTTCTATGAATATATACAACTACAAGAAAACCAAGGTGGTTGAGCATTTATTCTGAAATGAAAAGTGATGCTTCACTGTATATAACAAGATGTGGATTGCATACGTGTGTGTGTAAAAAAAGGTTTTCTGTTTGTGCAGTCCTGATAATGAACGATGAGCTGCTTCAGAGGCTGGCCGGAAAAAAAAACCCAGGCCGTTCACTGGTGGTCCCACGAACAGCTGAGACTTCTGCTCCCCTGAACTACCACTCGCCGCCTGCTGAGGTGGAGGCCTGGCTCAGGGCCAAGGGCTTCAGTCAGCAGTGAGTGAAAATAGTTAAATTAATAATATATATATATATCCATTTTTATGACTTACTGAATGAAAACGATTCAGGGGTGAAAATACGTAGAGTTTATTGGTTCAGTGGAGGAGAAGTGGTTTCAGTGAGTTGTGCTGGAGACAGAGGAGTGAACAAAAACACTGTGGCCACAGTTTATTACATACTGCTCATGTACAATAGCGCCCTCAAATGTTAAAATGCTGTTACTTTTAAGCTACTTTTATTCTTTTTTTTTTGTTACTCTTTTAGGACAATTCAGGGTCTGGGCATTTTAAATGGAGCGCAGCTATTTTCCCTGAAGAAGGAGGAGTTCCGCAAAGTGGTACCAGACGAAGGTGCAAGAGTTTACAGCCAGATAATGATGCAGAAGTCCCTTCTGGAGGTTTGTCTGCTGTCATTATGTGAGGTTGTGGTTGGGATCTTGTGTCCTGCGTCTGTTGTTTTCTTAGACATGACCACGTAAACAAGTTTTAGTGAACTACGCTGACTAGAAATGTCTCTTTCAGTTTTCAAAATATAGAATACATATTACATCTAATATACATCATACAATAGGACAATGATGGCATTAATTACTTACTGAAGTCACCCTGTTCCTTTCACAAAAGAACAGGGTGAGTTTCTTTTACAAAAAAACTTAATGTTTCATCTTTTGAAAGTAGCAAGTTTCCTAATATTTCTCTGTTGAATCACTTTACATCTTGTGTCTTTGCCAGGATGCACACAAAGCCACAGAACTACAGGCAGTGATGCAGAAACAAAAGCTGAGGATTGACCAGGAATCAGAGAGTAATGTATTCTGAAGGAGCTTTCCACATTTATTATTACAGATATGGCATCAAATATCACTGGACATAAATGTAATACTGCTTACAGCTGGATGCACAGAGAGATGTTGCAGATAGCTTTAAAATGTTAATAAAACCTATTGTATCACGCCTGTGCTAAGGATTCATCAGCAGATGCAAACTGTGTTAAGACTCTTACTAATACTGATTGATTTTATACTATCACCTTCAAATGTAGATCATCTGATTGACCCAATCACACAAGCTTAATATAGTTATTTCTGTTTGTTTTTTCCCATCATATATACTGATTTAATTATTTCTATCATCTTAAACATGAACATAAACACAATAAAATTTAATAAAGTGAATCACGCAATGATTAGTCTGAAGTATTTTAAAGTTAGTGCTATGCCAATGGACTGAAGCAGTCTGAACTACACAAAGACAGAGTGTTAACGGCTGCACAGAACAGCTGAATCTGTCTGAGTTTTTATTATTGGCTGATAAACCTTGTGTGGTGTTCATATTTGTTTGTTACTCAGCCAATGTTTGCAGGTCTGTTGGACCCACTTTAAATCTACGCAGTCATAACAATCCATGGAAAACACAGTGCTGCTCATTACAGAACAAATATACATTAACCTGATTTCATAAATATACACTTTTGGTCAAGACTCCTTGTATGAGATTAAAATGCTTTCTGATTTTTCATCTTTGTGATTTCATCTGTGCAGGACATACTGTCACACAACACAGAAACAAAGTACATTGCTGTCATTGTACTGACTTGAATAAATTGTGTATTTTTGTATCATAGTTATGCGTTTGTTGCAATTTGTTTCCATAATCTGACAAGTTCAATTATAAAACAGTGCGTTTGAAACGATTTCTACAGTACATTAGAAATTCACTGTTTATTTTGAGTGCAAACTAAAGACTTAAATTACTTTATTAGTCTTTTAAGGAATTTATAAAGTGAGTAAGCTGTTCTGTTAAACAAGTAACATTCACCAGATTGATGTTCTCAGGTAAACTACAAATGATTATTTACATCTCGGACTAGTCTACACAAAGTTTTACACAGAGGTAGGAGGATTTGTTAATTATTTATTGTACTTTGTTAAATAGCAGAACAATTAGACAAGTATTTGAGAACATAGTTCAAGTAAGTAATTAAGCCAGTTTTTTTAAAAACACAAATTATTGCACTTACTACTTCCCAAAACAACCTGATCGCCTGCCTATTGTTAAACATCAGTAACATTAAAACATTTAACATTATTCCTTCACAGCAAGGCTATGTTTAAATATAAGACAAAAATTTGCATATGTTGCAATATGGCAAATGCAGACTCTTGAACATATAATTATGTTTGCGTGTGATGAAAAATCACATGCCAGATGTGAATTATTGTGTCCACATTGAAAAATTTAAAAATCTGATTGGATCTTACTAAAAGTTTATTGATCATTACTCTGATAAAAGCCAGAATGTTTAATATAAACAACAGCACTACATTTTAAGCATTGGTGAGGATTTTAGATGATTTTGGGATACATCCCAATGTTACACCGGTTTGAAGATACATGCAATTAAAATCCAGATGTGATCAACTAACATGTTCTAAGTGCACTTCATGAGGTAAATCATTTGGTAGGAATACTGTATATGGCTCATCTTTTTCACTTGTTGTGGTCACAGTATAAGAAGAGATAGCCCTTTGAGCAGCAGGAGAAGAGGTAGTAGTATTAAATCTCACTGCGTTCAGCTCTCAGCATCTTTACACTTCACAGGTGCTTTTCTGGTCACAGCAGTCCCAGTTCAGGAGCTCCTGTCCTTGAAACCACAACTGGATCTCCCTTTTAGCTCCCTCCAGTGAATCACTGGCATGGATAACATTCCTTTAAAGGACAAATACAAGCAATAGCTTTACAACTGAAAGTGAGAAGTTCAATCTCATTAGCTTATTGTTTAATGGTGAAGCAATGAGATGAAGTCACATGCGTTTACCTGCTGACATGAGTGCAGAAATCTCCTCTGACTGTGCCTGGCTGTGCCTCAACTGGGTTAGTAGGGCCCACCATGGTACGTGAGGTTTGGACTACATTGTGCCCTTCCCATACCTACACAAAATGACACACACGTGCTCACACAGAAGCCACACATTCAAGACTTGCAGCGATAGTTGAGTTTATTAAGTCTAATAAAAACAATATAAATAATTATGTTGTCTGAAACATAGTTGCTCAAATTGATTTAGCTAAATTTAGTTGCTTTTTTTTTTGCAAAAAACACAGAAGCATCCCACAAGGTCTCACCATAACAACTACAGGCCCTGAGGTCATGTAATGCAGCAGTCCGGGGTAAAAGGGTTTTGTCCTCAGTTCACTGTAGTGCTGAGACAGAAGATCCTCAGACACCTTCACATCAGAGACACTCAGTCAAAAATAAACATTACATTACACTACATTCACACACTGTTCAGACGTCTGTACCTGCAGCATCTTCATGCCAACCAGCTTGAAGCCTCGCTGCTCAAACCGCTGAATTATTTGTCCCACAAGACGACGCTGAACTCCATCTGGCTTCACAGCTATAAGGGTTCGCTCTCTCACATCTGGAAGACCTGACAAGCCAGAACAGAACAGAACAGAATCATATCTCCATCACAAACAGGTAACACTGGCAAAATACACAAATAAGGATAAATATTGACTCAAATTGAGACACATCGTGGCAGAGAATCAAACCTCAATACGTACACAAACACGAACTCTGCGAGCAGAATGAAACGCACATTCTGTGTGTTTGTGTGGGTGGATGTTGCTACAGCTGGGACACCACGCACAAGCTAATGACTGACTGGCTGCGATCAATTAAATACACACGAGGCCACGAGAAACGCAGCGTACTGGCGTTTAACTTCAATGCATGTGTTAGTAAAATACACAGATTAGTTAATGGATCGGATGCAAGTTTCCTTCTGGGAAAATGGGTGAAAATGTGAATCGTTCATTACGCACAGGGTTAGGACAAATTACGCATCGCCGTTACCATGTTATGTTTCTTTAACCTAGTTCCAGTTCGTGACCCCTTGAGTTTGGCAAATTAATATTTAGTTCAGAACAAATAAACGTCAAAACGCATCGAAGTTAACTTATGGCTGGATGGCTTTAATGTTCAACAGTAATCTCCAACTTAATTACATAAACGTGTATAAACATCACATTTTCATCTCCTTAAATTTCTGAATGAAACATTAAATCTTTTTCCTTTATAATTTTCCTATATAGAGACAATAAATCGCCTAAAGACTAGAAAGCCGAAGCACAATCAATACAAAAGTCATTAATCAGATGAGATAAATTCAGTCACCTACTTGATTTGCTCCTGTGTCCACTCGGCAGCGCAGTGGGAAAACCACAAACCAGACTTTTAGTTTGCTTCACCGAATAAAACTGTTGGAGAAACGTCTTTAAAATCCTCTGCTGCAGCATGTTTTAATGTGTGCTCTGTCTGTCTGCCCCTTTAGAAAGACAAGTCAACCCTCTGCAATCAAAACTCACGAGTCAACCCCACCAGTCCCACCTCTTTATCACCGTAACACATTTACCTCTGGTGACTTGTGCGCTCATCGGGGTAATTTTCCCTTTCTGGAGCAGACAAACACTGATTATGCAATTCAGCTAATACAAGTTTTACATCATATCCAAAGCTTTGATCTAAACGTAAACCACTTGAGACTGATCGTGATCATGCGTATTCAAGGAACCCTGCTCTTAAATCAGACTACAACAGCACACAGCTGCTTCTAAACAAAAGGGACTGCACCAATGAAGTGATCTCGAGGTGGAAAACTACATAAATGTAAAACTCTTGTGATTTTGAGATATTTTTTAGTCACCACAAAATAAATCCACAAAGCTGCGAACAGTACAGCACTAATCACATAAGTGTCCTTTGTATTTAAACATCTGAGGCTGTCTTTCATTCATTCTGTGCCGACACTTCCTGTCTCCCCCATGACGTTTTCCACATGTGCTGTGTCACATGCTAAGCATCAAGACCTCTGTCTGCTAATGCTTTGTCTCTGTCAAGAGCTCTGTTAAGACCCAACAAACTCATAGTTCTGGCATGATGTAAAATGCAGGACTGCACAAACAAGTTGATACATTTAAGTTAAAAGCTATTTAAAAAAAATGCCACTAATAAGTATAAAGCAAAATGGTGTAAAGATACAAATCAAACCTCTTAACTTGACCGTTACTTACTAACAATAGAGCATGCAGAACAAAAACAAAAAAAAGATCAGGAAATAACCGATACCAGAGTTTTACTAAAAAAAAAAGCACTTTATTTAATCAAGCAGTTTCTCTTTTTCAGAATGGAATGATATGAAAGATCTTAAGTTGAGAGTCTATCTCCTTTGGAGATGAAACTTTTGAAGGCAAAAATGAATAAAAGCAGACATTTTAAAAACTCAAAATGAGTTGAAAGTGCTCAGTCCCAGCCCAGCTTTGTTGCGAAGGCGTGGGAAAGACGGCCTGGCTCAGACTGCTCCAGGTCTGGGTGAAAGCCAACCGCAGACCAGGTTAACGTTTCTTGCCAAACTGTCATTGGCAATACATAAGGAGGGCACTGCTTTAAAAAATAATAATAATAATAATGCGCCAACCTTTTACAGTAGAAATCAAAGAAAAACAACAGCAGCATCCTCAACCTCCAATGACTCAACCATACAATAACTATTGTTCCTTCCTGTTCATTTGAACTGGTGGAGCAAAGCTGGAGGAGTGTTGGGAAAAGTGGTCAGCACAGGCTGTCCTTGAAGATCATACTTGATGTGTGGAGTGGCTCAATCAGTCTTTGTGCTATAGCTTGATGGTGCCAGTGGGAAGGCTACTATTACACAGTCTATAGTAGCGAAGATCATTCACCAGTCGCTGCACGCTTTGAGTGAATGAAGGCAGGTCCTTTAGAAAGAAGTAGAGAATTAACTAAATTAGCAAATACTAGTGAGAATTCATATAAAGTGAAACTTTAAAATGCCACTGTAGTGTTGATTTAGGTAAAATTTATTTTTTACCTGTTCCAGCTTGAAGTTGCGTGCGAGAACAGCTCGTTGGCTTGTGTCTACACCCTGGCAGCCATTGAGGAACTCTGGCATGAAGGCCGAGTAAAAGGCATCAAAATCGACAGAGGCCATGTTGTAAATAGCGAGGGTGATTTCCTCCTGCAGAAGGTCGTGGCTTTTGTGGAGGAGGACCTGCAGCAGCACGTTGATGAAGTGGAAGAGCATCGAGGTCCTGAATAGCTTCTGAAGAACAAAAAAATAAATAAAAGATTGAGAATACTGCAGTGACAGCAGAGGCCTCTAAACACACGGCAGCCACTTGAATAAAAGTTTTAAAGTTGGAAACATTTCTCCCATGGAAACGGTCAGATGTTGGCAAAACTCTCTGGATGTGGGATTTTTCCTGATGCTGAAATCATTTGATTCACTGGCAGCGTGTGCTTCTTCTGTACCAGTGGCACAGCTGCATCCCAGATGTGCAAGACAGTGAGTTTTTAGATCCAATCCAGCACAGATATCAGTGTTACTGTTTTATTTGTCACCAGGGGGCAATTTAACAACTAACAGTAGCAGTAGCTATCTAATAGCAAAAAACTGCAACAGAAACTATAATCATTGCCTACAGATGGCCCATGTGTTAAAATTGCAGCAGCTGTTTTTGCCTTCAACAAATGTTACAAATCTGAAGACAAAGACACTCAAATAAAAGCTCAACTTACTCTGTGATACAGCTTGTGCTTGCTGTTGAGTGACTCCAAATAGGAGAGATTCTGCTTGAAGATGTGGATGTCAGGCTGCAGGAAAGACTGTCCAAAAGCCTGGCAAAGACAACGCACACAAAACAAAAGGTTAGTAAAGTTAATTCTTATGATAATATAAGCTGTTGCACTAAGTTGCTCCTCTCATAAAAACACAAACAAAAGTGTCTCGTGCTTTCACACACCTGCATGGCAGCAATGAACTGGGCCTCATTTTCCATGGTGTCTTCACTACCTCCTCTTTGGACACTTGTTAAGACTGAAGTTTTAAAGAAGTACCTCCAGTTTTGGTGAAGTATTTGGTATATCAACTCAAACATCTCTGCCTTGACATCTGGTGAAGATCTCTATTAATGACAAGAGATTAAATGACCATCTGTTAACTAGGAAATCTATAACATGAAAAGAAAAAATATATAGCCTTACTGCCTATTATTAACTTCAATTTTTAATATAGTCAAA
>OMLM01008041.1:37938-51281 GCA_900302695.1 Helostoma temminkii
AACCAATCTGTGACAACTGTTTTATTTTCACTATTCAACTATAAATTTGTTTGGCAGATTTATCCATTACATTCATATAACTGATATTTTTTTATGATGACCTCACATAGAAAAAGACACACCACAAGCTAGTTCTAGGTACGTTAAATTAATTTAAACAAACTCCACAAGACTTGTAATGTTAGTGAGCACCCACTGACCTCTGCCACCACAGGATACACCTGCTCCATGCAGAGAGAGAGGATGCTGGGCAGGAAGGGCTTGAAAGCTTGACCAGGCTCTTGCACCACCACCTGCAGAATTTTCAGGAACTTCTGCACCACTCTACATCCTGCACTGCCCTCTTGCAAAATACTGGTTGCCAGCTGTTCCCTAGAGCACATACGTGACATTACATTAATTAGATCTAAGCATAACAGCAACATTTCCCCCATGCTATTTAAAACTTGATCTACATAAGCAGGGTGTAATGACACTGTAAAAATAACTAATAAAAATAGATACCGTATGTAAAAAATGTGGTAAAGGAAAGTCTTATTTAACCTTGTGAACATGCTGAGGAAAGTGTGGATGATCTGTCCTGTGAATGCAACACCCATTTGGACTCGCAACGCCTGAAACAGCGTCAAGAAGAAGGCCAACATCTCATCTGTCACATCTGGGAAATAGAAGCAGCAATTAACAAAGCTGCTCAGGCAGATTATGATTGTTTTCAGAATACATTTTTTTATTATTTTGTATTAATTATTCTAGATTATATTTGGTTAAAAAGTAAAATAAAATCTCTTTGCAGACAAAGTATGGTTTTGTACTGAGCAAGCAACACATGACTCTGTAGTCTGTAGTAAGGGAACTAAGCGATTAAGAGAAAGAGAAGTTAACGCAGGTTGTTTACACATCACTGTTTCATCACATTCGTGTTCCTAAGGTTTGTAACTGAAAGTGCCTCAGTTTACTGTCACAGGGTAAGTAGATACAGCACTGCCACTCAGTGAAAAGATGAATTGACTAACTATAGATGACACACTGACCTGGATGCTGAATAAACACTGGAAACAGGCTCAGGGACACTTGGACAGACTCCTGAAGACTCTGGTAACAGATCTGACGTGATTTGGTGGATTCCCCTGAAATACTGTCCACTATGTCTCTGAGCACAGGTAGGGTCTGCTGTATCACTGCTTTCACTGGTGTGAGAAAAGCAGATGGTCACAATATACCATAACAATATAAAAATGAAGAAAATGACCAGCAAGAAAAACAAATAAATACTGACTGTTATCCAGAGCGGGCTGCCGTGGAGTTATATTCACTGTCCCTCTTAAAATACGATATTCTCGGGTGAGGGCAGACAGTAGGCTGGCATGGTTGCTGGAACGTGTTTGCCACTCCTGCTCACTCTCTGGTAAATTTGGCCAAGGGAGTAGCAGCATATTGGATAAAGCCCTACACACCAATATCTGAGCCTGTTGCACACAAAAAACACACCCAGATAACTCAATTCAAATTTGAGGACATTTCAGAACAACAAAATTAAAAAACCCATTTCATGTTTTAAGTTGTTGTGCTTGGCTATTTTCTCTAAAAGAGAATGTTTAACCAAATATTAAAAAAAACAAAACATTTCCAAATCATCCATGTTGATATGCTACTTCTCAAAAGTGAATAAATCCATTATCTAATGGTTTAATATTAGTGTAT
Organism: Helostoma temminkii; assembly: GCA_900302695.1. NCBI lineage: Eukaryota > Metazoa > Chordata > Actinopteri > Anabantiformes > Helostomatidae > Helostoma > Helostoma temminkii. The sequence continues at coordinate 39,640 of OMLM01008041.1, forward strand.
ATAATTAGATGTATGCAAAACAAAAAGAAACAAACATTGACCTCTTGGGGAAGTCTGTGGGTTTGATTCTCTGTTGTAATGAGGGTGAAGATGTTCTGAACAGCAGGCAAAGTGACCAAGAAGACAGGCCGCACTGTAGATGTGATGGAAACCATCAGATGGCATGCTGAAAGCAGCAACTTTTCAGGTACCTACAGATAAACACAGAATAGATAAATAAACCAGAAAATAAACTGCAGTGAAAATCAGCTGTATGATTTCAGCACTATTATTTTAATACTTTTTTCTTAACAAACCACTGTTGCAACATAAAAAATGATGACACTGTTTTTATGTATGCATAAAGTGTACTTTTTTAAATATCTCAATTGACCTAAATAAGAAATGGTACATCATTAAGTATTTAAAAAATGCTTGAAAATTAAAGTACAAGACACGTCACCTTAGCTGTGATGAGTGGACTACTGGCATCTATCGCAGATGTAATGAGGCTGAGAAACTGGTTCTGGTTTTGACTGTGCACTTCACTGTAGAACTGTGCAAGCCAATGAGAGTAGGCTTGCAGAGCAGCGAGGGCCTGTGCATGTCTGTAACAACACAGCACATCACATGCAGTTCAAACATTGTGTATAAATAAAACCTCCTTTCTTTCCTTTCTTTATAAAGCTTAAACCACTTTAGTCTAAATTTGCATTAGCAACAACATGAAAAACTAAAATATGCTTAGTATTTTTATTGTAGTATTTGTTTTACTGTTCATGAATTTGTGAGAATATAAAATGTTCGTTCGTTTTGTTAGAGCATTTTATTCATGCAACCTTGCAACTGTTCACACACTCACTTCCCCTATTCTGTTGTTGGTGACACTGTTTTTGATAACAAAACACGTATACAGGGTTAGGGTTACATTTTTGAATGTGTGATACTCACACATCAATGAGGTCTGGCTTGAGCACAGACGGCACTGCTGTCTCTAGGTCATAAAGGCTGGTCTGTGAACCGTAGCAAGTCACTTCCACCAACCTTGAAAAACAGAGTGTTCATTATATTTGTGCAAAAACATACCACACTGTGCTGTATAAAAAAGAACAAAAATGTTAAAACATCTAAATAAAACTCAACCAAATTTGTCAAGCAATACCAGTAGTTTTCTTTAAAACATTCTGAAACACAAGTATAGGTTCATGTTGCTTGGTAAAACAATCTCCTCTTTACACCTTAGATAAGCAGCACTGACCTTTCCACCACTGCCAGTGCATCACTGAAACGTGCAGCAAAAACTTCCCCGATGAAATGCTCAGCCAAACGTCCGACAGCTTGAAGCAGGGAGCTGAGATCCCTGAGAGAACAGTGGAGTCTTCTGCAATCATTCTCTGCAGTTATATTGAGCCTCCGACCTGAAAAATGAGGTACCAGCATTCAATGTGACTGTACATGAAGACACAAATGGTGAAGCCATTTTTTCCCCCAATAAAACTTACCTGTGCCAGTAGTGACAATAAACTGCTGCAAACCCAGGTATACGTCCAGATTTTCTTGAAGGACTGGAAACTTGGGAGAAAAGACAGAGATAAGAAGAAGGCTGCGACTGAGCTATAGCACCTTGCATGTCTTAGCATGTGATAACAAAATATCTATGTGAAAAGACCCTTTAATTGCGTTACTCTGCACCATAAAGCAACTTTAGAGCAAGTCTAACGGGGATCAAGACATGCAGCCATGTGTAAAGTTAGTACCCCCTAATAAGTGTATGACAAATTTTTTTTTGTATGTGTGTAAAACCAGAAAGACCAATCTTCATTTTAGGCAAATATATCCTCAGACTAACAACTTTTTTCACTGTGCCACAGCTAAACAAAAATGAAGCCTGGGGGAAAGTTTTACCCATGAGGTGGGTATGAGGCATTTCTACTGCAATGTTGTTTGGTTTTGCTGTGTTTGGTTGGACATTAAAGCCAAACAACTTTGGTCACACATGTCCATTGGACATTGTTCCAGAGGTCTTGTGGTTTGTTCAGATGCAGTTTTGCAAACCGCAGTCGTGTTATTTTTAGACTGGCAACCCTACTTGCCTTTTTTTTTTCCTGAGTATTGCACAGTCTGACCATGGGGTGAATAAAGACTGAAGGTGAATGCTGACTGAACTCTAACTTGTTTGTAAACAGTTTTAACCCTTTCCAGGTTGATGTGCAGCAACAATTGCTTTTCATTTAGTTTCCAGAAAAGCTGGTCAGAGTCAGTTCAATCAACACAGTCAATGAGTAAATAAAGAACAGAGCATAATCCAGTCTCTCTCTCTCTCTCTCTCATTTATATATTATATATATATATATATATATATACATATACACATATACATACATATTAGTAGTACACACCATTACATTGGACGAAAGAATCTGACTGAAAGTCAACACTGTTGCATTTGATTGGTTATAGTACATTCATTTGCTGTTTAGCAGACTATGGTTTGCTTAATGGATAAAATGCTGCAATCATTGTGATTGTTTGCCATGTCAATGTATTAAATACATTTCTTCAGCTATAATTTGAGAGGGACAAAGTGCTGGAGATTAAGCTGAATAACAGAAAATTTAAAAAATAAATAAAAAAAGAAAACACCAAGAAAACAGAACTGGTATTAAAATATATAATATACACTACAACCTATGTATCTAATGCAATAAGGCTACAGCCTGTCACACACGAGACAATGAAGAGGTCAAGGGGTGTATTATTACTACTACTACTATGATTCACAAGGCCTTGGACAGATACAGTGTACAGAATTATCATCAACTTCTGATAACTTTGCTTACTCTGGAATCCCCGTAAGTTCACTTACAGATGCCCCAAAGTTTTACTGCAACAAACATCACTTACCAAAGTAGAGAATGCATGGGATGGCAGCAGCTCCATCACCTTGGCAACCACCTCCAAACTCTGACGTAGGTACCTTTGCCACTCAGTCTGTTGCTGTAGTTACCAAATGTAGGAGGATATACAGACTTTGATATGGAAAGCATACATGTCTTTGTAATCTGTGCACGTTTTACAGGGGTTTATATATAGCTAGCAAAGACACTGAACACTTTAAGGAAAAAGGCAGGAATGACAGACTAAAATATACAGCACACAAAATGTTCTTACATCATCATCCAGAGTCTCATCGTCCAGCTCTTCTAACTGGGCCTGGTTGTATCTAAATTGTATGCGATTTAGAACTTCCCTTAACAGAAGAACCAAGGCATCTTTGTACCTGTAAAGCCGTACAGGAATACAATCTCAACTCAATACAACATACAGTAGTGCGTGTTAAATATTCTGTTGCAATATTATCTATCAGCTTAAGTTTTCAGAAAGCCATTAATGTTTAAAAAGATTTAAAAGGTTTTCTGAGTAACTTGCCTGTCGAGGACGCTTTCTCTGTCTGCTAATCTGCTTTTGATTTTGGTTGTTAGAAAATCCAAAAACACAGTCCAAATATCCAAACAGGCAAAGTAGCCATCATGGGTAGGCTGAAAATACATGAGAAGCACATTTCCATTAAACCTTTGGGAAAAAAACACTCTGTGATGTACTCCATAGACAAAGAGTGACAAAAATTATTACCTGGTTAAAAGTGTACTTGAAAAGCAGGGCAAGAAAATCTACAATTGGAAACTGAGGACTGGACTCAATCCGCCTCAGATGAACACTGACAAACAGGCGCAGAAAATCTGTGAACTTCTCCAAATAACTGCAAGATGAAAGGGAAAATATTAATACAAAAAAAACACCACAATCATCATCAACACCAAGCAGAAGTTACTTTATAAAAGTATAACATAGTTTATATCAAACCTTAAGTACATCTTCACAACAATGACAATTCAGCTCAAGTGTAAACACAAACCACAAAAGCTAAATATCAGGTTTAATGTGTTAATGATTGAGATGTGGTGAGGTGGTAATGCAAGGCTCTGATATTAAACTTAGTTATTAAATTAGTTTTAGCTGAGTCACAAAATCTGATGGGACCAGAATCACTGTTTATTAGGATCTATTGTCTTGTCACAAAAAGAAAGATGAGGCCAGAACGATAATTGTGACAGAGCTGAGTTTCATGGCTACATGAGAAACCAGTGCTGGGAGAAGCAGTTATAAAACAAAGACTGTTTTTAAGAGCTGGATTAATTAAAAACAAGAACTGCAGAATACAAAGTAGGCATGAGTATAATAAAATTAAACATGACGCTTGCTGACTATGTGGTGACATTGTCTGTGCTTAATTGCATGTGAAATATACTCTAGATGCTTATGCATGCACCTGCACTGACTAATGTAGAGCTATACCTCTCATCAAGTTCCTGTAAGCGGCTCTTGATTGTATGTGCGTTATTCTCTCGTGTCAGCCTCTGCAGAAGAAAGAACGTCTGCTGGAACATGCGCAGCAGGTACTCCTCAAAGTCCATTGGTACACAGTTCTTTGAGACCAGTTCATTGACACAAGTCATTGCGAGTACACCTAGTTGGGCACGGTCCTCCTTACTGCCCGCAGTCTGCTGTCCGTTTCTCCCTCCTCCGTTAGATGCTGGTGGCATTGTCCCAGGATCAAGATGTCCATTAGAAGAAGAGGAGTTGGAGGATATAAAGGGCCCTGTCTTGTGCTTTGTCCGAAGATCGCAACCAAAACGTGCAAAATGGAAAATTGATGCCAGCAGTGTGGGTGTAATGCTTGTAGACAGAGGGATCCAGCTGAACAGGTGAGCCAAACACTCCAAAACAAGACAACAGAGCTGCTGACTATCGCTGTCCAATGTTGCCATGGGCTGGCAAAGCAGCTTTGAGTACTGGCTGCCCTGAAACAAACTGCCCAGCAATTCCACTGATAGATTGAAGAGACACAAAAAAGTTTGGTAAAAATACAACAAACCACTTTAGAAAATGATTGCTGTGGTGTATTAAAAAAAATATACATACAAGCAACAACTGTTCCAGGATTCTGACAATATTACAATCAAAATCTGCAGTTTTAATAACTAAACTTACCACTTTCTCCTGAGGTGGGTGAGGGAGGTGGGGTGGAAGCTATGACACTGTGCTTGTCCCAGTACGTCTCCAGGATACCTGCAAAACAAAAAGTGACACAAAACTTAGTAATCACATATACTAAAGTGTTTCCACCAAAACAATTATTCTGCATTTAATTTGTGGCTGATTTTATCAGTATTTGTTTGTTTAACCAGCGAACAACACATAAGAACTGAATATTTCGAGCCATATGAAAAGGGGTGTGAAATTTTGATGTTTTATTGTGAGAACTTATTTGTTGCATTTATTCTGGGAGAATCCGACATAATGCTGTGCTGGGGAATTCGAGATACTCGCAAAGGACTGCAAATGGTTGGCGGTAGGCAGCAGAAGAAGTTTTTTGGTGGCACAACCCAGCTAGTTGTGTATTACTATGCTTAAGCAGACAACATTCTTACTCCAACTCTAATTTTATCCAGTCTCAGAGCTGCACATCGTAGTATGTTGAGTCTTAATCTCTAGCAAAAGCAGCACATAGTTCATCCTCCAGTAATGCTATATTCAACGTGCATGTTGTACATAAAACTATCACCGGGGGGGTGGTGCCTGGGTGAAATCAACACTGGAGCACCTTTGTGGCAGCAATTTTAGTTTCAGTGTTAATAGGCAACTATGTTTTTTAAAGGAAGGAGCCACCTTATCACCAGTACAGCATGTTTCTGTATAAACATGGCTACCGTCACATACACACATGTTCATGTATCAGTTGCAACATCTAAACTGTGCTATGTATTCAACAATCAAGAGCATACATTTATTTTCTGTATCTTGCCTGCATTCTGCAAAACTACAATCACACATGGGATTTGAATGTTTTTAATTTCTATTAGAACCTAGGATCATGTTGCGCAAAGTACTAAAGGTTGTTCTCACCCGTTAGAAGTCCAAGCACTGTTGGTACCTGCTCCAGCAGCAGTTTACGCAGCTCGTCTTTCCTGGCAACACTCAGATCTTCTCGAGGACATGCAAGTTCCTCTGATGTGGTTTTCAACATCACTAACCCCAACTGAGCCAAAGCTGGGGACTGGATTAACTGCAGTTCATAACATTGACAGATACAGCTTTACCAATTAAGATGGAAAATGGGTGAATTTTGACCAATACTACAGGTCCTTTAAAACTAAATATATGTGTCCGTGTGTCACAGATACACAGTGAGGGATACTTTCTAATACTAATTAATACTTTTCATGTCCATGTTTCCATATTCATAATGTAACTCATCAGTGTGTGAGGGTGGAGAAGGACTCTGTATGGATGTGAGCATGCATAATAAAATATCTGTCTGCACCAAGTGTGCGTAGCCCTAATGCACTGACTGCACATGTGCAAAAAAAGTAAACCAGCCACTTGTTTTACACAGTTTTTCATATTTTTTGTCAGGTACAACAAACAAAAGTTCTTCTCGCCACTGACACTGTCCACAGTTTATATCATGTTTGGTACTGAGCATGGGTGGAACGTGTCTGTGTAGATATTAACAGGCGAAGTTTAAATAGAAACGCAAGTGTCTGGTGTGGGCAAGGATCCGTCCTAGTGCAAGCAGCTACTAGGAAAAGGCCGTTAGTGCTCCCACATATCATCAAAGAACACATATTGTGTTCTGTTAACAGGCTAAGCACTCTTGCAGTGCAAAGACAATAAAGAACTTCTTGTTTTTGTTCAATCTGGTTATGTAATGTGTTTTTAAAACAACCTCTGTGCCTCAGTCAAGCTTTGTTCCACTTAAGATCAACCAGCTCCCAGTTACTGGTGATGAACACTCACACTAAACATTTTTATTGTTGAAATAAAATAAGCAGGCCTTACCTGTAGGGTGTTTGTAAAGAAATCATGGTAGAACATTGGCCAATCCTGGCGACCAATGTCCACAATGACTTTACAGAGCTTGTTACGGATGAAATAGGGCACAGATTTGTGCTGAGCAAGTAGGAGTTTGGGTAAACAGCTGCGAATCTCCATTTTGTCTTGTGAAGCAACACCGATCCACATCTTATTAACCAGGTTCTGAAAGTAAAAGAGAACAGTTGTCAAAGTAATGTTACATATTTATACAAACATTTTGTCAATAGTTCTCCATCATTTGTGTAGTCCTTGTATTGCCTTTAATTTATTAAAAAATAAAATACATTTGTATGTGTTTTATTATGGTTCCAACTGAAAACGTTGCTGGTAACACACCTTCTGTTACAAACACAGCAAAGGTAACCTACATTTATGCATACATATCTCAAACATGCATAAAAGATGAAAAAGTGACAGGATGTTAAATATTCTTTCATGCTAAATGTATCACATGTTTGGCAAACTTGTTTTACAGAACTAAAGAAATTAAACAAGACGGCATATTTAAACAATTTCTCTATTTGCATTCAGGTTCAATAAGGTAATACCTTTCCCTTCGTACCTTATTTTCAAATAATAAAAAAAGATAAAGGTTTTAGACAGTACTATAAATTTGCAGTCTGTATCTCCCGCCTCCAGAACTTACTTCAAAGACAGTGAGGCTGTACATCATCACATACTCATTTCGAGTATTAGAAAGGAAGAATAAGCAGTGCCGCCACGCTCCAGTCTGCTGCGCAAAGTTATTCAGCAGCTCTTCTGCAGAAAGAAGGAAGTAGGCATAATGACTGACAGAGGTATACGATATGTAGTACTTCGCATGCAGTCAGACTGAAAGTAATGCGTCACAACACAGGAAATGAATTTAAAAAAGCGACACAAAAGGTGCTTTTAACAGACTACAATTCAAATTCAGGTCACATTTGACACTCTACACTGACATCTACACCTACAAGGCAATACCGTTGCCATATACAGTACATTTTACTTATTTATTTGGAGATATTCATTTTCTAGGGGGTGCAAATGCCAACTTTAAAAGAGAAAGTACCACATAAGGGAAAAACCTTTATCATTAGAAATATTATTATCAAAAGCTTTAAAAACTCACATATATCATCTTTTAACAATAGGATGAAGGTCCACAAAGTGATTATTACAATTTGATTGCATCATGCCTTTAAATTTTTAAATATTATTTAAACAGAGCGTAGAGATAAAGTTTGTCAAGGAGGCCAAACTTACCTATTTCTCTCTTTCGCTCGTTGGTCGTGCAGCTGTGGAAGAACTCAGTCATCAGGCTCTCGAGAGCACGCAGCGAAGACTCCTCTGAAGCCTAGTGGATAACAGAAGGCACAGTTAAGCACAAATTGACATCAAGATTATTCACTGGATATTATCTCAAAGGTGAGGTTCAGTGGCAAATGGACCTGCTTTAAATTCTGATGAAGCTTTTCGGAGGGAAAGTGAAATGTCTTCAAGAATCCGTCCAGTTGCCACTGAACATCACCTCTGTGATAACCATGGCCTTGATGACTGAGAATCTTCACAGATACTGGACATTATGCACAATCCAAACCACTTAATACTTAAAAGAGAATAGCGTTTGTATGTTGGTGCTTGGAGATGCTTATCTTCACATGTACACGCATCACTAATGCGTACACTTACTAGTTTCTAATGTAAATGCGGTTCACACCACTTGGCAATTCTACACAACTGCAATTATATTACAATTTGATCAAAGTTCATGTCTGATGACTGATTTCCAGTGTTGTCATTAACAATTCATATGAATGTGTAATTTAAATACACCAGTTGTGTTGGCATATTAGTTGATTAGTTGTTATACCATATTCTGACAGGTGAGTGAAACTGGGCCCCGTCTGGCAAAAACAAGATAGCAAATTGTGAGATTTTAAAGAGCAGTCCCTGTGGCAGGCGGGTCTAAATTCCTCAAATAAGCCACAACATGCCGAGACTTAACACTACTCCAAAGCAAATACTTAGTTTTGCAAGATGGGCGTCTTGTTCCGTGAAATGGCTTAACGAGCTGTCACATCCCGTTTAAAACCTGACCTTGTTCAAAACCGTTATGTGGCTTAACAGGCACAGACATTGCATACTAACACATTCAGTCAGCTATAGCGGTATGTAACGTTTAACTTCAATGTAAACCTTCCTGTTCAAAAACAGGAATCATAGCCTTTGTACACCACATTAGCTATTAGCAGATGAGACGAGAAGAGCACAAACATGCATATCTAGATAAATAAAACGTGTTAAAGTATACTCACCATGTTTAACTGGCTCTGATGCTTTCTTCGTTTTACTCAGTCTCGTATTAATAAAGAGTAATAACCCAATATTAGCTACCTAGCTAGCCAGTTCTGTAGCCAACGTTAGCCGAGGTGTTGCTGGCTAACGTAACCGCAGAGGGAGCTCATCGTGGTCTCCTGCTCGCCTGCTCATAAAAACCAGTTCGCAAACTCTGGTGTCGTCGACTTTGCTTACAATAACAACATTAAATGCTGAGTTAATTCTGCCGTGCTAGAATAAAACGCGTTTTCGCTTACCGAGTGCACAGGCTTAGCATCGAATCGGTTACCTCGATGTTGTACGTTAGTTGCATTGTCGGATAACTACATTTACCGTTGAGTTAAATGCAGCAATCTTGTTTTTGAGAAATATCTAACACAGGCTCCAACATCGGGGAACTGTGCAACGTTAATTAGCTTCCTATGTTAAGCGTTTCGCCTGTACCCAGTTGCTAACGTTGCAGCGGATGGCTAACTCGTTAGCCTTTCTAGAAGAATGAAGGCATAAAGCTAGTACTCGTTAGCTTGCTGTCAAACGTTGACAAGCTTCTACTAGAACTGCTGGTCACGACAACTAACCTTTAGCGTTACCATTTGTGATTTTAAAGCGGTTGGATAAGCAGACCTGTATTGTATGTTTGACAAATTTGTAACACTAAATTTATAAAACTATGCTCGCTTGTTTCTGTTATTCCCCTTTTCAATGCTTAGGGCGGCTCGGGCTACACTGCTAGCTTGCTGATTACAGGGTTTGCTTTTGCAACTTCCTCTTTAGCTGCAGGAACCAACCAACCCAAACAGCTTGTGTCAAGTCAGCCGCAGTAATAAAACCACCATCTCCGGTTATGTCTTTCAACTCAAAACTCGCTAGCTTTTTTTTTAAACAATGCATATGCAGACATCCCACTTTTAAAATGATGGCAGGGAACAAGTAGTAGTTAATGCAGTGTTTTGTTTGCATCATTTATTATGAGCATTTTAATTGGCTGGTCCAAAACTGCTTGTTTCATTAGGGAAGCATTATCCCCTGGCCCCCGACTTTTATCCACTACACACGTACATTACATGAAGTATCTTTAAAAATCAGGTGATCAGGACAGGGTGCATGAGAAAGGTTTTTTAATAGCATGTACAGTGGTTAGAGCTTTTATTTTTAAAGCAAGATAAAAGCAAAATATTCAAGAGAATCAATAGTCTAAGGGCAAAAATGAAGCTATTGTCTAATTATATAAAGACTAATGTGTGGATATGATATCCATGCAGCTGTAGCTATCTGCTGTTACTGCGTGGACTATACACTGCAAAGCTCATGCGGCCTACACGTGTTGCAGTCTGCTTGTTAGATTGGGTTAAAAAACACACTTGCCAACTTTGACATCCACAGTCATCAAAGGCACTGTAAAATCTACCAGCATTTACTATGCAGGGCTGTTTAGGAAATACTAGTATCTCGCTGTATGTTTGACACTGCAGAAACAACCACACATGATATATTCATAATCTTCCTTCCCCCCAGGCAGGCAATTCCCACATATCTTCCTTGTTCTAGAGGCAAAGGTGTGGTTTTCCTTAAATGCCAACACCCTTGGACTGGAATTTCTTGTTAAAAGTGGTTTACACATTGTTGACATTGCTTACAAATGTAATAATCTATCTATCTATCAGAAGAAGTGTTTGTCGATTACTGCAAATGATAAGTGTCAACTGCAGTAATCCCCACACTGTGAGAAATATACAATTTCAGATGCAATCAAAAAAGTTTTTAGTTGTTAATTACTCACAGTGCGAGCTACAATATGAAACTTAAGCTACCAGTGGCATGAGAATCCAAATTTATCCACGCTGCACAGCCCTCCCTCTCCCTGCCGTGCCATGGTCAAAAAAGCTTAAGAGCAAATATCTCTGCACCGCTGCCAGACTGTTCTGAAGGTCTGTCTTCACACAAGGTGTCAATAGCACTATAAGATCTGTGTTGGAGCATATTTCTACCAAAAATAATCTAAAAACTGTAGCCTTAAGTAAAAAAACTTTCTTAACATTCCAGTGACATATATTTACATTTTATAAGCAGTATATAAATGCCATACAGTTTTCCATGTTACCCTTCTGGGTGCAAAAATTACAAGGATTCAAGTGGATTCTTTCTCCATAAGTAGCTCATTGTCATTTGTGACTGTGACATTGTCATTTTTCTTGAATTTGTTTTCTTTGTGCTTCCATGTTATATGCCCAGGCTCTGTCCACACCCTGGCCCTCAATCCTGCAGGGTTTCCAGTCAGGGAAGGGAAAACGTCCAGCTACCACTAAAGCATCATCAGGAAGCTCAGCCTGCAACTTCTCCTGCAACAATGAAAGCTGGGAACACAAGAACACAATCACCATTACTGCAACGCCTTAACAGAAATG